>JAUTXW010001949.1:0-67500 GCA_030620095.1 Kuschelorhynchus macadamiae
TTCCACGATTTATTCTTTAATGTTCGGTTCACTCGCTCAACGATACTTGCTTTCAAATTAGAAAAAGTACTATAGTGATTGATTTTAAACTGTTCCATTAGCTTCTGAAAATCTTTGGAATAAAATTCTTTTCCTTTATCAGTTTGTATATTTTTTTGGAACGCCTTGCAGGTGTTTAGGGGCTTCTTTTAAGTCTATGAGAATTTTTTTCATTGCTGCAGCCACCTCTTTACCAGTTTTTGTTTTAATAGCTAGTGCCCAAACGAATTTAGAAAAAGTATTGATTACCACTAATATATATCTATATCCTCTATTAAATTTTGAGTAAGGTTGCATTTCAACTAAATCTGCTTGAAACAAATCATTAAGCCCTTTACGATTACTCGTCTTCTTTTAAAAATTTCTTCTAGCGGGTCTATGTAATTCATTAACGACATCCTCCTTAATTTTACTAATTTTCAGTCTTACACTTTAAAACCAATCCTGCGTATAACACTCCAGGTGATACAGAATATTTAAGAGATCTTACAACAGAAATATTATCACCATTACCGAGTTATGACCTAATAGTTCAACCGAACTAAATATATTGTTATTTATGATAAAATCTATGTCTTTACTACAGTGAACTTTTATCACTCCTGCTTCTGGAAATGGAAACGCTAAAGTAGTTTCATCGCCGCTAATAGTAAAACAACGTCTTGTTTCACCATTCGGTAGATTAATTGATTTTGTGGAATATTCGGCATGGGAAGGATGCAAAAAAAAGTAATATAAGTATTCATTGGCATTTAGGATATGAGTTCCAAATTTATTTACCGACATACTCAATATATAATATGCAACTGTTTCTTTTTACTTCAAAAACTTTTATTTATAGAATTACTTTGGCTTCTCGTAGTTCTTCAAATTGAGATTATTACATTATTATGTCCAGTATGCCTAGCAACCCGAGAAGCCATTAAAAGTCTAAGTCTATCAACAAGTTCGTTGATGTTGTCCCAATATACATAATCCGTATCTGTTTTATTAAGTTTCAATATCCCCATTCCCAGTTTCTGCCTTGTTTGCCTATATGGAGCCTTAGGTCTACTAAATGCTTCTATGAGATTTTTTGCAGTTGTTTTAATATTTTTTGTTTTCGTTACCCCTTTGGTTTGTAAGTACGGTCCTATAATAGTTACATATTTGACTGAACCGTTACCTTGAACTTGCTCATTACGGTCGTGATTTCTGCGATATGCATTAGTTCTTGATAGAATGTCCATATACTGATCTAAGTCTTCTTTCTTGTAACCAATAGGTTCTTTTTTAAAAAGTAGTTCATATAAACCTGGAGTGCCTTTGTAGGTTACACCCTCAACTTTTATATTATTATTAATAATTTCAACTGGTTTCATTGTTGTCCCTAAAAGAAATTTGTTTGTTTCCAAATCATGAACAATACCATAATTGTGATCAAATATATGTCTTGCATCCCTAACTCCTTCATCGATATATTTTTTTGGCAATTCATCAAAATCTTCCAACCAATCTTTATATCCCAGAGTGTCAACGTATTGTTGTTTGTCTAGTTTGCTCTAAAATATCAGAGATATTTAAATTCTCTACAGTACTATCACCCGATGGGGGAGTAGTTTCAGCTACTGTGCTTGTTTCTTGAATGGTAGGGAAATTACTAGTCGATGTATTACTCCTATCAAAAAATGATGATAACTCAGTGGGTAAAACGGGAGTTTTCCCGGTTTTTCTCTTAGCTGTCCTTGTTGGAGTAGAAGTACTATAAAATTCCTTAAAAGTATGAGGTTCTTCTTTTATGTCAGTTGGTTCCGTTTCTGCAATATTTGAAATTAATTGCTGTAGTGGTTGTGTTATCGGTTGATATGTTTTTTCTAATTGGCTTAGAGTCGTTGAGGCTTCTGACTTTAATGCTTGATATTTTTGTTTTACTGCTCTTCTTGATTTAACTAACTCTCTTGCTAGTCGTTTATCCATGTTTATAAGTGTATGAATGCATCGAACCTGCTTTTATATCTGCCAGAATTTAAGGGACAGTCCTTATCGATTACAACGAAACCGTAGTCTTTTTTCCAACAGTGTTTACAGAGAGCTTTAAATTTCTCAAATGTCATATCCATCATGCAATGGTCATTATATATGTGTTTTAAACTAGTTACGTCCTGTTTAAATAAAATTAAGAGATTTGCATTTTCACGTATAGGCCTCTTGAGATTTGATGAATAACCTTGAAAAATGAAAAAGCAATCCGTATTTTTATGTCTCCCAAATGTAAAATAGTCCCTTATAACAGTTTGATTCTGACATGTAATGTCATCAAATATAATAACTGAATTTGGTTTAATATCGTGAGGGGATATAATATTTTCATCATTGTCATATTCAAAATAACCAATCTCTTTAATAGGTTTTAGCAAATTTCTTAAATACTCATACTTGGGTTGATGTAACGATTTTGAGTATAAATAAATATTTTCGAATCTTATTCCGTTTGGATGTTCAAGTAATGTGAGAATGGAGTTCGTTTTGCCAACCCCAGATGCTCCTACAACAAGACATCTCTTTGATTCTCCACCAAAGAGATCACCATGTTTTCTAAATGGTTTGTTTAAGATTTTTTCATCATGGTTTTTAATAGGTAAAGAAAAAGCTTGCTTTTCAATCCACATCGTCAACAATAACTGACAAAACATTCTAAATTTATAAAAAAACCCAGCCAAGTGAATTTGCTGACCGTTTTACTATTTATAGAAGACGAGCAGCTCTATCGACTCAGTTTACAAAAACTATAAAATGATCATACACAACCCTTACTCGATTACATCCAATAAGAAGAGCAAGAAGAAAGGTACGGGTTTAGTAAATAAACTTATTAATAGTCTACCTGTTGAACTACACATTCCTGGTTATAACTACTGCGGTCCGGGAACAAAGTTGGAAAAAAGATTAAGTAGGGGGGATAGTGGCATAAATCCTTTAGACGATGCTTGTAAAGATCATGACATAGCGTACTCGCAATCTAACGATTTATCAAACAGACACGAAGCAGATAAGGCTTGGCAAAGAGTAAAGGCTAAGGATTCATCGCTGGGTGAAAAAACTGCAGCTTTGATAGTTACAGGTATTAGGAAAGGAAAAAAAAACTCAGGATAAAAAAACGCGTTATAAAAACTCCAAAAAAAATTGGTGGATTTTTACCTCTTTTGCTTCCAATTTTGGGTGCCCTCGGTGCATTGGGAGGTGGTGCAGCCGGAATTGCTAAAGCTGTAAATGATGTAAAAGCATCAAGACAATTGCTTGAAGAAACTCAACGTCATAACAAAGCTATGGAAAACGTTGCAGCCGGAAAAGATCTATTTGTAAAGCCATATAGAAAAGGAAAAGGATTGTTCATTAAGCCCTATAAAGGGGGCTCTGTAAAAAAAAACATTAAAAAAAAAAAGCTCAAATAAATTTTCCGCAAAGAGGTTTAACCAACATTGATATAATGAAATATGCAAACATTTTAGAGATACCTAACTTTAGAGGTGTTTTTATGCGTGATAATCTCCCGCGAAAAATTAGACAAAAAGAAACTGGTATTGTTAATTTGGACAGTGAAAAAAATGATGGTTCTCATTGGGTAGCTTACATAAAAAAGCAAAAAGATGTCCTGTATTTTGATAGTTATGGTAATCTCAAACCACCTCTTGAGTTGATCTAATATTTTAATACAAGTAAGGGTGTAAATATATATTACACCTATGAGGTCAAACAAAAATTGAATAACTATAATTGTGGACAGCTAGCTCTTAGTTTTCTATATAAGCACATGAAATAAATTATTATGGCATTTCTTAAAAATTAACAAATGTCTACAACATTTACGCTTGCAGGGAATTCTTCTATTTTATCATCTGATTTTAATCCTCCCATCTATTTGGATGACGAAAAGCAATATTTATTAGGTTTAGCTGATTTTGAGTCATTTATGAGTATCCCTAATATAGAGGATGGAAACAATAAAATTTACGTAGATGGCAAAGTGATTGTTATTCCGGATGGAACTTATGACATAAAAGACAATTGATATATAACAAACTGCATGAAATTTTTATTATAGAACCCTCTTCATTTAGATTAACGACAAATCTCAATACCCTAAAATGCAGTAAAGAAATTGATTTCACAAAAGATGATTCAATAGGAAACCTTTTAGGTTTTAATAAACGGAAAATTAAGCCTCATGAAAGGAGTGAATCTGACAATGTTGTAAATATTTCCAAGGTTAATGCTATTTGTATTGATTGTAATATTTGTGTAGGTTCATTTAACAATGGCAAACCAGTTCACATAATTCACCAATTTTTTCCAACGGTACCACCAGGGTATAAAATAGTGGAATCACCATTACCTATATTATACTTTCCAATTAGCGTTCAAACAATCAACAACATTACTGTAAAAATAATTGATCAAGACGGTCACCTTATAAATTTCAGAAACGAAACCATTACCGTAAGATTACATTAACAACAATGGTTATTAGATATAATAGACCATTTGTATCTAAATTTCAACCTATTACCGTAAGTAAATCTTATAAAAAAGAAAAACCTAACCACAAAGTTAGTAGTTCCAAAAACATCAAACGGTTAACAACAAAAAACCATCACTTTTTGAAATCGTTGGGTTTTAAAGTTTTAAATAATGGATATTTTAAACGTTAATGAAAGTCTATATGTTGACAACTCTGTAATTGGCTCCGAATTACATACCTATCAACCATTCATTTCTTCAAAATTTGATTAAAATGATAAAATACGTATTCCAATCCAAGAATTAGACACATACACATTACCTCCGGAAAGTATTCTATATATAGAAAAAAATCTCGCTAATCAAGAAGGAAAATATACAAAAAAATTAAGATTTGTCAACAATGGTATTGCGTTTTTGTTTCGAGAAATACGTTATGAATTAAATGGAGTAACTGCAGACTCTGTAAGAAATGTTGGTTTAACATCAACACTCAAAGATCTTTCAATAACAATGAAAGCGTAAAGCTTCACAATGCTGAGTGGTTTCCCAACAGAAATGAAGCAGACAGAATTTTGGTAGATGATAAAGGTAAATTTAATGTATCGATACCCCTAAAGATGCTACTTGGCTTCGAGGATTATAAAAAAATTATTTTAAATATGAAGCAAGAATTAGTACTCATCAGAGCAAGTAATGATTTAGATGCTGTGCTCTTTATAGATGACACGGAACCCAACACATCAGAATTTCCTACTCCAAAAGTCACGATTGAAAAATTGTATTGGAAAGTGCCACATATCGAGGTAGATATTCCTCAACAACTTGCCTTAACGAAAATATTAGAAACAAACAAGGAAATATTGTTAGGATTTCGAAGCTGGGAATGTGTTGAATATTTCGAATTACCTGAAGCAACGCGTCATACATGGCCGGTAAAAACAACTAGTAAACTGGAGACGCCCCGTCATGCTGTTATTGCCTTCCAAGTAGATCGAAAAGGAAAATTAAAAAAGGACATGAGTTAATTTGATAACGTTGACCTAACAAACAAGTTTTTTTTTAAATTCTGAGAGATATTCATATCACGATTTATATTTAAATTTTAAAGACAACAAATTTTCTGCTCTATATGAAATGTTTGCCAATTTTAGAAATTCTTACGATAGATTGACAAGTGAACCAATTTTTGCGCCTGAAAAATTTAAGACAACTTCTCCTATTACACACATTGATTGCTCTCATCAGAAGGAATCGCTTCAAAGTGGTTCTGTATTTATAAGAGTTGAATTTGAAACAAATGAAAATATCCAAAAAAATACCTCTGTTTATTGTCTCATCCTCCACGATAAAATATTTAGCTATAATCCTCTAACAAAAATAGTTAAACAACTTTAATACGCACGCTTCAGTTTTAATATTTATAGCATGACACCAAGAAATTTCTTTCATTATGAATTATATGCATCGGTTAATCATTTTTCAACACAAATTACAAGAGTTAAAGAAACAGATAGAAGAATACCAATTAAAATTTGAAATGGTAAAAAAATTTCAATATTTAAAGATATGAAAATAATTGTAGATATACAAGGATTTAAAGTGGAGAACAATAAGTTAATTGTTAAAGAATTGGCAGCCTACGATGGGTTTAAAATCAGCCACCACATATTTAAAGCGCCCTTTCCTATGAATCATTTACCATCAAAACTATACAGCAACGCTATTTGGCTAATGAATAATCGTCATTGTGTCGATTGGGATGAAGGATTTACTCCTTATCATAGATGTCCAGATGTTATCAGAAATTTAACCGAAAAAGTCGACTTTATCTATGTTAAGGGTGAAGAAAAGGCGGAGTTTGTCAGAAAATATTCTCAAAAACCAGTTATTGAATTTGATAAACAACCAGCTTTACAGAAATTGGAACCATGCTGCTTTTATCATCAGAAAAATCCATGTTTTTGTGCATTAGCAAATGTTTTTCATTTGTATAACTATTTTTTTTATGAAATAAAACGATTAGTTTTAAAATATATTTGTTTTATTGGTTAAATATTTCCTTATACATAATATATGTTCGCTTAACTCTAATTGTTTTAAATCATGTATAAATTTTCTTTCATTTTTACTTTTAAGAAAATCTATACATGCCTTAGCAGCTAGTTCACATAATTCTGCATGTTCCATATAGTGCAAATAAACAGTAATGTTTTGAGCTTCATTGCTTTGTCCGTCAAATGCATAAAACTGAGAGCAAGCTTTAGACATTATGAATTCTTCATACATTTCTCTAACAACTTCCTCC
This sequence comes from Kuschelorhynchus macadamiae, assembly GCA_030620095.1. NCBI lineage: Eukaryota > Metazoa > Arthropoda > Insecta > Coleoptera > Curculionidae > Kuschelorhynchus > Kuschelorhynchus macadamiae. The sequence continues at coordinate 6,845 of JAUTXW010001949.1, forward strand.
ATAATTACACTAAAAGTTCTTCCTCTTTTAAAATGTCTTTCACTAGAACAGGATCTTCAATATATTTTTTCAATTTAAGAAGATGATAACCAAATCCCAATCCCCTTATGTCATGAATAAGTTGTATTAAATCTAATGGTTCACAATATTTGTCACATGCAGATGCAGCACTCGCATATTCATTCGATAGTTTCTCGTAATAATGACACCATTGTGGTCTGCTTTGTATAAGAATGATGACAATAAGAAAATGATAACAAGTAGAATTCTTTACTTAACTTTTTTACAGCTTTCATTAACTTGCACATGACCACAACACCTTTTTATAGATCGCGGTGGTCCATCTATACAGTCACCCTCTTGGTTATGATGAGTATAACACGGTAAGTTTAACTGTAATTTCTTGTCACGTCTATAGCGTTCTGGTAGCTTTTCCCAAATTTGTAACAACTCCACTGACTCTACAAATCTTCTTAAGTAGTTAAGAGGAATATATTTTAGATCACCCACCGGAATGTTCCTCAATGGCGCCGTTAGCGCTAAACAAATAACTTCACCAACACGTTCAATAATATCTTCGGTAGGTACTGTATTCAACGAACCCATCTGACCAAATTTAAGAGATGGAAATGAATTGATCTGTTGGGTTGGCTGCTAGCACTTAAATAAAACATCTCTCTCCGGATGCACACGTGGAGAGGAAGTGGGAGACCAATGAAAAAAGTGGTGGGGCGAGCGAGACTAACCCCCCAATCCCCTCTACTCAGGGTCCCTATATACCGAAAAGTCTTTTCCCATTTGTGTCGGTCTGTCTGTCTGTTTCTATAATCGTAAAAAAATAACCCCCGAGTTTTTTTTCAGATCTTCACGTTTCTGGGTCCCTATATACAAAAAAAATTATATTTTTCCACTTCTGCCGGTCTGTCTGGTTTAGTACGAATCCAATATGACGGAGCAAAGGGTGGGCGTCCTATTAAAATATTTTAAAAGATCACTCAATTGACTTGATTTTACACAAAAACTGTGACATACAGATGAACGAGCATAACTTTGGTACCAATACAATATGGCGGGACAGTCTAACAAAATATTTAAAAAAATAAGTGTAGAAAAACCACTAGTTGATTTTACACAAAAACTGTGACATACAGATGAACGAGCATAACTTTGGTACCAATACAATATGGCGGGACAGTCTAACAAAATATTTAAAAAAATAAGTGTAGAAAAACCACTAGTTGAGTTAAAATTATGTTAAAAAATCAGGTGTGACAGAAATGAACTCGTTAAATGTTGGTACGAATCATAGACATAATAACAGGGAGAAACAACATCTTGTGCTGTTTCATTCACAAAATCCTGTATTTTTTGATACGATGAATAAAGTAAATATACATGTAAGTACTGCAGTAAGGGTGACAAAGAAAAAAAATTCCTTTACCCGGAACATTTTTCGTTACGAATATTTCATTTTTATTAGGACTAGTGTCTTTTTAAACACTTTCATTGGGTGCCATTTTCGTCCATCATATTGGATTCCTCCCAATATTTTCCCAGTTTCTACCTATGTCACACTTGATTTTTGGGAATAATTTAAATAAATTTTACACACCGCTATTTTGTTACGTCATGTTGAATTCGTACCAGTTTTTTTACAAAATTTAAAGTCAATTGAATAAGATTTTTTTCTCGTTGATTTTTTAACATTTTATTTAGCTGCCACCGTTCGTACCACAACTTTATCAGTTTATCTGTATATGACATTTAATGCTTGCACAAAATTTGAAATAAATGTAATAAGTAGTTCTTTCAGTACCAGCTCATTCCTATATAAACCTTGATTTTTGTGCAAAGTTTGAGGTAAATTGAAAATTTAGTTTTTTTAACATTTCTCTAGGTTATCCCCATATGACTCTTAATTTTTGACTAAAATTTAAAGTCCATCTGGTACATTTTAGGCTATGCCGCGAACTGACAGACCGACGGAAATTGTTTTTTTTTGGCATCTAAAGACGCTAAAACGAGAATATATGTAAAACCTGAAAGGGTGATTTTATTCAAGATTACAAACATTTTATTTGGCCGCCCTTTTATTCCGCTATCTTGAATTAGTACCACCATTTTACTAGTTCATCTCTATACTACAATTAGTTATGGCACAGTTCATTCCTAAATAATACTTGATTTTTGTGAAAAATTTCAGGTAAATTAAATACAACGCTATAGTTACAACTATGCAATTAGGGAAAAACGTGTAGATATGTTTTCTGAAGAACGATAAAACAGCAATTACAAGTCGTATTAACCGTTGAAGTAATTAACCGTAATTACAAATTAAGAAAATATTAGGAACAATCTTGTATCTCTCACGCCACTTAATACAGAAAAACAGAACGAGAAAAGATACGTTAGGAGTTGAATAATCCATTTTTACACACTTCGCACGTACGCACTATAATGCCCAAGAACTCGCACAAAAATTATGAAAAATAACCCATAAGCTCACAAAAATAGCCCAAAAACTTGCTAGTTCGTGTACTCTGCAATTCACAAAAAATCGACAGTTTTGTCGTGGCATTGTATTTAAACAAAAAACAGTTTATTTGAATAATTAATCCTTGATAATAATTATATAGTAATATATAGTTAATGAAATACTACAGAGGTTGTTACATATCCATTATACAATAGAAACAAAAACCAGTATAAAAACACTAGCAGTTCAGCGGCCAATTATTACTTTCTATTTTTCCCCATGGCCCAGTCCACTATTGTAAACAATGTTGTGATATTTGCCAATAAAGTAGCGGATGGTCTTTTCATACAATGATCAGCGTATAACTCAGGGTGTTGTAGGCCCAAGTACGAAACAATTTTTGTTGGTATTTTTTACAAACTGTTTATTCCAACGCATTGTCTCATGCATTGGCATTTTTATAAAGGACCAAAAATCATTTGTGGGGTATTTTCTGGTCTTAAATTCATGAATTTTCTGCATAATTCTACAGGGTTGACTGGAAATCCTTCAATGAAACAAAAAGGTCTGTCTGTATAACGTGTATGTTATCCAAATCCAAAATTATACTAGAGCGCTTTCGACTAACTAGTCATTATCAATGCTACATACAAATAAATACGTCGAGCAATAAAACCATTGAAGTATAAAGATGGTACATAGTATACTTACTTGTTAGTGAACAAGCAAAAACATGGTTCTAAAATCAATGTTCTTAAAAACTGTTTACATATAACAAAGACAAAACAAACGAACACCATATTTTTTTATTTATTGCTTAAAAAGCAACCATAGTTTATGTAGGCATGATGAAACAGAAATGGGTGAACTTCTTTAATAGAAAGCAAAAAGAAAATTGACAGTCGACAGAATTGCCAAATTTACATAGAATTAAAGCAGCTATAACTGTTCAAAAAATTATGATAATATTGAAATCTTTATGTATAATAGACGAGTTATTAAAATTTGTTACGTTATGTTAATAAGTATAACCAAAATAGAAATTTAAATATAGTATGAATTGTAAACTTGTGAAAACACAAAAAAATAGAATTTGATTAAGAATCTGATTGGTAAACCCGGTGTGACGTCATAGCGAGAAAAAGACAGTGTTCAAAGACAAGCAGTTGAAGACTGAATTGGCAACCTTGGCTGAAGATGCCTGTTAAGTAATAATAAGTAAATAAAGTGGAGTAAAGGAACGAAAAGGTGCAAAAACCAGTGTAATGTCAAAAATAAGACCAATAAACTTCTTTTACTATTGAAATTAAATTGTGTCGTGATGTGTGAACTGACCTTCCATACAAGAACAACCTGTAGTCAATAACTATAATTCAATATAATAATAGAAATCTTTAAATAAAAAGGAGGGGGGGTTCAGTAATCTTTGTAAAACTCACAAATTATTAACAAATATTTTTTGATAGTAATAATAAGTTAGACTGTTATTTTTGTACCAATAAGTTTTCAAAACAAATTGAAATCAAAACCAGCTTCTGTATTTATTTTTTGAGCAGAGGGGTGGGAGGTTTAGGCAGGAAAAGGAACAGGGTAGGTGGGTGACAGGTATTGCCCGAGGAGTGACAAGGTGAAAATTTCAGAATTTCAAGAACAAGCGATACTAAGTAGAAACCAATCTTCTGTGAATCGGTATGATAATTATATTGAGGTTAACTTGTGTTTCGAGGCAATTTACGTTTTGTTTATGTTCATTATTGATATCATGATCTTCAAGAAAATCAAAGTTTTTTGAATGAACAAAGTTTTTTGAATGAACATTGCTGAATTTAATTGAATGAATCAAAAGCTTAGAATTGTTATCTGGATCAAAATTATGTTGATTAGACTGAATGTGACTGCCAGATGGTGACTTATTAAGGTTAACAAGTTCATTCATGCGAAATGACAGAGGTCTCCAAGTTCTATCTATGCAGTAGCGTCAGAATCAAAACAGTTAAGCTTATATTTAAACTCCACTTTTTTTTAGTTTATTTTGTCTTTGCTGTTATTCAAAACTTAAGGTTGTTCTTAGTTTTATGAGATATCTTAATATTATTACAAAGAGACTTAATTTTTTTTTTAATTTGTTCTGTTAAATTGTTATTTAAAAAAGGAATTGGGACAAACTTATCAACATTAAGTTCAGGTAATGGAAAGAGGAATTTTTTCAAAAGTTTAGTTTTAACCTTGTTGATCTTCCCTTTTGAAGTTTTGAAAGTTCCTATGTTGGAGGCTGACATAGGGACTTTCAAAGCTCGATAAATATAAGAACTAAAAGCGACCATCTTATGTTGATATGGATGTTTAGACATGATCAGCTTGAGTTGGTTTTTTATACATTTTGAATTTTAGGCAAGTACTTCATCTATAAAGGGTGGGACTTAAGAAATTAAGAGAGTCATTCTTTGCAATTTTTAGTATTTGAATAATTCTGTCTAATAAGAGATTAGCAGAGTCTATAAACAGAAAACAATCGTCAACGTATCTGTAGAAGTGCGGTATTTCAGAGTATAATATTTCTGTATTATTAAGAATATGAAGGTTCTCAAGACTGTCCGTAAGCAGATCTGCAAGAAAAAGGGATAAGCTACTTCCCATTACAAGGCCTTCAGGTTGTTGATAAAATTTGTTATTAAAAATAGTAGGATAGTTTCCTTCTTTGACACTGATGTAAACAAATTAAATTTAATATTTTTAAGTTTATTAATTAAATTTAGGGTGTTGCTTACCGAGTTAGAATGCTTCTGACTCTGCTAATCTCTTATTAAACCAAATTAATCAAATACATAGTAACATTAAATTTTCAGTAGAAATTGAACAGAATTAGTCTGTTAATTGTTTAGATCTCGCCATTTATATGTAGATCAGCTACTAACCTAAAATTCAAAATTTATAAAAAACCAACTCAAACTGATCACGTCATTCATAAAATATCTAACCATTCATATCAACATAAGATGGCCGCTTTTAATTATTATATTTAAAATTTTTTGAATGTCCCTAGTCAGAGGCTGACTGTACAGAAGAAATTATCATTTTAAAACAAATTGTTTATAGCAATGGATATGACCAAAAATTAATAGATACCAGGATTAACAAGCTTTTAAAAAAATCTCTTTCCATTACCTGAACTTGATATTGATAAGTTTGTCTCAATTATTTTTGAAATAACAATTTAATATAACAATATTCAAAAATGTTCAAATCTTTTCGTAATAATACTAAAATATCTTATAAAATTAAGAACAACCTTGGAAAGTCTTTGAATAACAGAAAGACAAAATGTACAAACTCAACAAAAGTGGAGTTTATAAGCTTAATTGCTCTGATTGTGACGCTACTTACATAGGTAGAACTTGCAGGCCTATGTCAGTTCGCATTATTGAACATGTTAACAACCCTAATAAGTCACCATTTGGTAGTCCCATTCAGTATAGTCAACCTAATGTTGATCCATATAACAATTGTAAGCTTTTTGTTGATGTTTATTTGAAAAATTTTGGAAAAAAACTCCATGTTGCGTAGTAACAGAAAATAAGCACCTTGATAAATTTAAAATTCGCAACAATGACAAAAGTCAAAATGATTAATGTTTAAACTGATACATTGATAAATCGATCTAAATTGATTATTCTTCTGACAAAACATAAAATAGTTCTGCTGTTAATTACAATTTTGTATTGAACTCACTTGTGAAAGTTTGCATTTCATTCAAACTTTTCTCAGCGTAAGTTAAGTTAATATGTAACATAACACACTTGTGCCATAAATAACTATTATCAAGGAATGTAAGATATTAGAATTTGTATATGCTCATAAAGTTCAGTTTCCCTAAAATAGAAATGAGGATTCGTAACGAGGGAGGTTCCTGGTAAAGCCAACTTAACGATTTTTATTAATTCGCAGGTAATTTCCAAGGCACAAAAAGTCCACCATTCATAAAAAGAATATACGCCAATTACAAAAAATCGGTAAATTTCCGTTACCCGGAGCTTACAATTGTTATGAACTTTTCCTTTTATAAGGAACAGTGAAGTGACCTAATTTATTTCAGCACATAGTCGCCTAATAACACACATACACTGTCTTTTCAATATTTTTATAGGACGCCAATTTGTTCCAACCATATTGGATTCGTAGTGAGGTGTCAAAGGTTACGGTTAACCGGTTAAGATTTGTCATGGTTAACCGATAAAACCTTTGAATAAATAAATGTACAGGAAAGAGCCTAGCCGTGACCTTAACGAGACCGGAAAGGTCCCAAGATTCAAAACAATAGCCCGTCAAAATGACAACACCTTGTTTCCGGGTTTCAGTGGCGAATCCACTTTGACTTTTACCTAATTTAGGAAGTAATTTAAAAACTTATACTTTTGAAAGAAAATTATAATGAATGTATGGACTAAATTAAAGCCAATTAGTGTGATACATTATTTCAGGTGCCAATTTAACAAAAAACTGGTGAAACATTCAAATTCATGTCTTTAACAGCTCACTTTAGATATTATTAAATTTTACTTTTTACATAATAAACCTTTCGTATAAATACCCTTATATGTATTCAGTTTGTTGTTATTGATGCTTTAAGATTGACATTGAATTTGAAATAGCGACTTAGCAAGGTTATAAAGAAATGTGGCAATTTTTCCGACTGGACAAAATAATTTAACATAGCGAGAACGCATTCTGAATGATGAGCTGTCGCGACACTTGCCCAGTAATTACAATAATTTGTTCTAAAGCTTGCTCCTAAGAAGTAATTGCAACTAAGAATTTAACGACGCAACCATATGAGAGAATATTTGGAAAAACTTGCAACTCATTTGAAAGTTGTATTAGCCTTTCATAAGCTGTAAAGTACATGGAATTTTTCTTGTTTGATTTGTTTGGACTGTCTGTATTTCTGCATTCTTTTTATTACTTTACTTGAATTTAATAAATAGAATGTAATGATTATTTTTTAATAAGCAGAATGGTTATTTTTAGTTGAACTAGGAAATTATATTTAGGATAATTCAAACGATCAAAAATGTGTTACGTTTTATAACACACAATAGAACTTATTAATCAACTTTTATATTAATTCGATGTGTGTATTATTTATAAACTGCTAAAACTTAAGCTTAAATTTGTAAAGAGGACGGTTTGACAACACACGTCAACAAACCAAAACGTAAACATCAGAAAAATAAGGTCCCAAAAATGACGTAGTTCCGTGAAAGCCTGCTATTTAAAATAATGCACGGGGATCTTTCCTGTTGTCTATTTATTCAAAGGATAAAACAGTATTTTGAATAACCGGCATTCAGGTAACCGGTCCAACCTGTTAACGAATGTCTGACTAACCAATCTGCGAGCCCTTCAGAACAAAAAAATCTTGCATATAGTCATTCATATAAGAATCTGAGGACGCTTTTTTTTTTAGTAAACAGCAAATTTTTGTTTTACGTTACACCAACGTCGAAACAAGAATAACCTGATCCCTGTCTGAAACATGATGTCCTGGAATGCCGCAGGTACAATGATCTATTTCAATCAAACGACGATAGCGATTTCGCTCTTTTCAGAGTTTATCAGGCCGCTATAGACTAGTAAGCCCAGTGTAGGACAAAATCACAAAATGGAATCACTGAAACAACTACTCCGCTGGTTAATACCACGAAGGTCATTTAATTACACTGTTAACTTCTGACTTTTGTTGGGAGAAATTTTGTTAATTATTTTTGTTTTACGTTACATTTGTTTATATGTCCTACAATGCCGGGGAAGGGATGGGTTTGCGTGTTTTAATTTTATCACATCCTTGATGGTTATTTGTTGCAGCATAATATTGCAAAAATAATTACTTACTCGTATGTTTAATTTTTAGCACATCCATAGGCCAAATTGGGGTGACTACTAAATATATAAAGAAAGTTGGCATTCAAGGGGAAAATACTAAGTAATTACAGAATATAAAATTAATTCACCTGCATTTTTTAAATTTATGACGTTCTATTTTGTAATAAGGATATCGTATAAAGTGAGAATAATTAAGTAGTATAAAGGGTGAATTAATTAAGTAGTTTCTTGAACAATATTTCGTCGATCCCCGCTCGTACCATAAGTTTTGCTATCGATTATAGATATTTCTAAAAAAAAGAAAATCTTAATCGAAGATTATCATTTGATTTCCACTCATTCCGCAATTTTCCCAGAAGTGCGGGTTCGATCCCCGCTCGTACCGTAACTTTTGCTGTTGATTATAAATATTTCTAAAAATATATTTCACAGTTTAAAAAACAAACTGATAAAATACTTCTATTCAAAATTTGGCTTATACGGGCATAATGTAAAATTATAAATTTAATAATATGGACGGTACCTAATAGCGATGACAGATTTAACGTCCAGTCAGGAATGCCGCACCATAAGGTTAGAATATTTGGCAGGATCAACAATGGTTTGGATACTGGTAGGTTTGAATATGTACAAGTTCTTATATTTACATATATATATATATATATATATATATATATATATATATATATATATATATATATATATATATATATATATTGGCGAAACATGGAAATATAAATGGCAGTATATCAGAAACGTAGCATCTCAGAATCTTACCATATATTGTTGGGCTTGTCTTTAAAAATTAGACTAAAACCTTGCAGAGTGTTCTATTTATAATAAGAATTCCTGATCAGGGCAAGATAAATATACATATACATACATGTAATATAATTTTATCTACGATCGTGAGATAAGCAGCCATTACCGCTCTGATTTTAGTTAGGTAATATTAGATATTACCGCACTAGTGTGGTAATGTTATCTACTAATATTAAAATTAAAACAGAATTAAAGAAAATACGTTTATTTTTGTTTAAAATTCAGCATTACAAACTCTTTATTGTAAATATTAATTACACAACTATTGTAAGTATTTAAATTAATACCATATGTATTTGATGAACTTGACTTAACTTGCGATGAACTTGCATTAAATATGTTCATTTTTGGACACTAGTTGCTTCATATTCCTTATTTCCGAGTATACTCAAAGCAGTCTTCATTTTGTTTTCTTCCGAAGCCTCAAGTATGCTTCTGCAACTGTATTTGACCGCCATCCCTGTGCCTCTGTAAGGTCGAAATATCCAGTCCGGTGTTGGCTAATAGTTATGTAGAAGACCTTCTAAAGCAGTGGCCTGTATATTGTTTTGGATTCGATAGTTTTAAAAACAAAGCAATACTCTTAAGCATACCTCCTAAAGTGTTTATTCTCACTGGCTGTTTTGTACATTTACCGTTCTTATAGCACACGAAGAAACGACCACATAATTTCTGACAATTTCCACCATATCTAAACTTTCAATGTTTCCTCATGTTACAAAAAACTCTTAAGCATTTTTTGTCTTCGTGAATGGTATCGAAAACATGCACCTTAATATTTTACATTTTTCAAGGGTAAGTTTGTGTACATGCTCCTGCTAGTCCAACAATAGTGCTACTTTCGCCATAAAAAAAACTTGTTATCATATTGCAGAAAAACACAAATATCGTTTTTCGTTAATATCTTCGATTTAGTAGGTCTATATCCTTCCGACTTTCTTTTGAAAAATGCCATTAAATGCTAGTAATATCCACATTTTTTTTAATAGACATCACACTCCACAACATTGAATAGTATGCCCAAAGAGGATAGTTTTTGAATTTTGGATAGATCATTAAGATAGGCTAACAATACCTTCTCACTGGAGATAGTTTTTATGTTCTTTCTTCACACCATTTCTGATACCGGGAGTAGGCCGACTCATATTTTGACCGTGATTTTTTAAGACTGGAAATTACACCAGTAGCCTCTTTTTCGATGTCGGATGGAAGATCTGAATCGCTCATGTTGAAAATGTATGAAATTCGTTCCGAACTTTGTGACAAATTGTTTGACAGATTTCTAACAAAAATTTAGTTACTTGTTTGCTATGATATGGTAAGTACAGGTAATTTGTTTTTAAATATTTGATAGGTAATATTTTCACGACAATGTAAATTATATTATAACTGGGATGAGATTTTAAACGATCGTTGATAAAATTTTGTACGATACAAGTGGGATAAAAGCGTTATTAACATACGGGTGTGGAAGTTGCTTAGTACGAGTGGTGTAACCACGCAAATATCTATTAAAATTTCAGTTAAAAGGAAGAATGTTTTTTGTATATTACCTTTTGTGCATCGTACAACTTCTGAGGTAAGGTAGTACGTCATCTTATGTGGGACACCCTGTAAGGGGTCTTTTCATGAAGAAATATAAACAATATTAAATTTAAAAGTTGGGGGGTTTGTTACGTTATAAAATATCTGAAAAATGTGTAACAGACCCAACTTACCTTCTTTAAATGGGGCGCCCTGTATATTATATATCGTTAAATGTGCCTTACAGATATATAAGGTTTAATACCTTTATCTTCAACGACAAGAGAGAATTTGACAAAAATGCCATAAGAGGAAATGCATTCCCATTGCTTGAATTGGTTTCAGTAACTGCCACAGCATGGGGCTAGAAAGCACCAATGAAATAATAGCGGGCGGTAAGATGCGGCCTATTGTGGCGCTCTGTGTGTTAGTCTTTTCTAAAATATTGGAATATAAACAAGGTTTATTGCTTTCTAGCTCGTCGAGTAAAGAGGACAGGTTGGTGCCAAAGATTCCATTAAAATCCAAAGTTGTTCCCTACAAAATCAAACAATAATCACACCCGCATCAAATAAATCCAACACTATTTAGTCAAAATCTACACCACGTCTTCAACGGTACCAGTCGATTTGCTTTGAGGGGTGCTGTGAAACGTACATTCCTGAGCAATACGTGAAAATTTAATTTGTGAAAACTGCGACGAAAAAATTGGGCAGAATGAGTTGTGGTCAATTTATAAGCGTTCGCGCATATGAATGGTGAAAAGGAATTCATAAACTTTACAACATAATAATTAAGAATACTACCTTTTAAAAAATCAGGAACCTTAAATGTTTGGGGAAAATTGCCTAATGAGTGGTAGTCGAATGAAAATCTTCGATTTAGATTACCTTTTTTTTTAGAAATATTTATAATCAACAGCAATAGTTATGGTACGAGCGAGGATTGAACCCGCACCTCTAGATCATTGCTCTAACCAATTGCGCTATCGTACCACTGATAAATTAATGCGTTAGAACTTGTACATATTCAAACCTACCAGTATCCAAACCATTGTTGATCCTGCCAAATATTCTAACCTTATGGTGCGGCATTCCTGACTGGACGTCAAATCTGTCATCGCTATTAGGTACCGTCCATATTATTAAATTTATAATTTTACATTATGCCCGTATAAGCCAAATTTTGAATAGAAGTATTTTATCAGTTTGTTTTTTAAACTGTGAAATATATTTTTAGAAATATTTATAATCAACAGCAAAAGTTATGGTACGAGCGGGGATCGAACCCGCACTTCTGGGAAAATTGCGGAATGAGTGGAAATCAAATGATAATCTTCGATTAAGATTTTCTTTTTTTTAGAAATATCTATAATAGATAGCAAAACTTATGGTACGAGCGGGGATCGACGAAATATTGTTCAAGAAACTACTTAATTAATTCACCCTTTATACTACTTAATTATTCTCACTTTATACGATATCCTTATTACAAAATAGAACGTCATAAATTTAAAAAATGCAGGTGAATTAATTTTATATTCTGTAATTACTTAGTATTTTCCCCTTGAATGCCAACTTTCTTTATATATTTAGTAGTCACCCCAATTTGGCCTATGGATGTGCTAAAAATTAAACATACGAGTAAGTAATTATTTTTGCAATATTATGCTGCAACAAATAACCATCAAGGATGTGATAAAATTAAAACACGCAAACCCATCCCTTCCCCGGCATTGTAGGACATGTTTCAGACAGGGATCGTGGTATCTGGTATCCTTGTTGTGACGTTGGTGTAACGTAAAACAAAAATAATTAACAAAATTTCTCCCAACAAAAGTCAGAAGTTAACAGTGTAATTCAATGACCTTCGTGGTATTAACCAGCGGAGTAGTTGTTTCAGTGATTCCATTTTGTGATTTTGTCCTACACTGGGCTTACTAGTCTATAGCGGCCTGATAAAACTCTGAAAAGAGCGAAATCGCTATCGTCGTTTGATTGAAATAGATCATTGTACCTGCGGCATTCCAGGACATCATGTTTCAGACAGGGATCAGGTTATTCTTGTTTCGACGTTGGTGTAACGTAAAACAAAAATTTGCTGTTTACTAAAAAAAAAAAGCGTCCTCAGATTCTTATATGAATGACTATATGCAAGATTTTTTTGTTCTGAAGGGCTCGCAGATTGGTTAGTCAGACATTCGTTAACAGGTTGGACCGGTTACCTGAATGCCGGTTATTCAAAATACTGTTTTATCCTTTGAATAAATAGACAACAGGAAAGATCCCCGTGCATTATTTTAAATAGCAGGCTTTCACGGAACTACGTCATTTTTGGGACCTTATTTTTCTGATGTTTACGTTTTGGTTTGTTGACGTGTGTTGTCAAACCGTCCTCTTTACAAATTTAAGCTTAAGTTTTAGCAGTTTATAAATAATACACACATCGAATTAATATAAAAGTTGATTAATAAGTTCTATTGTGTGTTATAAAACGTAACACATTTTTGATCGTTTGAATTATCCTAAATATAATTTCCTAGTTCAAATAAAAATAACCATTCTGCTTATTAAAAAATAATCATTACATTCTATTTATTAAATTCAAGTAAAGTAATAAAAAGAATGCAGAAATACAGACAGTCCAAACAAATCAAACAAGAAAAATTCCATGTACTTTACAGCTTATGAAAGGCTAATACAACTTTCAAATGAGTTGCAAGTTTTTCCAAATATTCTCTCATATGGTTGCGTCGTTAAATTCTTAGTTGCAATTACTTCTTAGGAGCAAGCTTTAGAACAAATTATTGTAATTACTGGGCAAGTGTCGCGACAGCTCATCATTCAGAATGTGTTCTCGCTATGTTAAATTATTTTGTCCAGTCGGAAAAATTGCCACATTTCTTTATAACCTTGCTAAGTCGCTATTTCAAATTCAATGTCAATCTTAAATATATCAATATATATATATATATATATATATATATATATATATATATATATATATATATATTAAAAATGATATTACTAAGACACTTAGACGATTTTTCTAATTAACTAATATCAAAATATTGAATTTTTAAAACAAAAAAAAGTACAGGTTGTCTCCTTACATTTTACATACCCTTTTTACAGCTTTTATTTTTAGAGATAGAAAAAACTTTCAAATTTTAAAGTTGTAGGTTTACGCCAGGATTTTATTATCAGAATAAATCAGTAAACATCGCAAATCTGTCAAAAAATACCAACTTGGTTTTTTTTAATGAAACACCCTATTTATTATTTCAATGGAATCCCCATAATCTCCAGATTTCAATATATACATGTTATATATTTACTCTAATCGTTCTTTCTATATTTTGCATCAAAGAAAAATAGACTTAACTCAAGAAATACTTAACATACGGTAGTTTTATTTTACGAATGAAGCAAATATTGCCGGAATAACGCAAGATATACCACAATTGGCAATCAACTTCAGTCACCTTTAATTGGTATGGTAGTTGTGTGAAGTAGACTAATTACGCTTTATATTCAGTTAGGCTGGTCACCTATGCATAACTGCTATAGCTATTAGAGGTGACTTTAAAGGTATATACTGCGATATTCCCAATGAAAGTTGGCAATATTTGATCCATTCGTAAAATAAAACTAAAATTACCCTATGTTAAGTTTTCTTGATTTGAATATCCCATAATATTGTGACGGTCGTGCGAAAGCTACCCAAATGAGTTATCAAACGGTTCTGTACGTAAAGAAGTGAACAAACACGTCATCCTAAATCGAGTCCAGTCAAGGGCCTCCTGGAAGTGTATATAGATTTCATAATACATAGAAGAAGGTCGTCGACGAAGGAGGAATTAGTCTTATAAGTGTTGTAAAGAAGTGTTTATTATAAAGAGAACTTGTAACAATTAGTATCGGAAGTGAGATATTGACTGAAAATTAGTGTGAACTTTAGAATATTTGAAGTATGATCAGTGTTCGATTATCGCACATTTTGAAGTCATCTGTGTATGAACCAGAAGGAGGCTGTTAAGAAGTATTCCAGCACGTGGTCACTTACCTGAACGTCACTACAGTCTGATTTTTCAAAGAGCTTCTCCTTCAACTAATAACTAAACTAACTAAACAAGATAACTAAATCTGGCATCTTCAACAAACTTATTTTATAGCAACTTTGTCATTTTCTCAAAGTTTTTTAAATGATGACTGCTACAAAATGAAATATATATGTACAAGGATAATCTTAGCTAATAAATTAAAAAACAATGTTTAGCAATTTTTTTTAATTGTTTTTAGAGTATTTTTAACAAGTTTTAAAATGTCTGAACATGTTTTTCAAGTTATGAATGCATTAAGCAATTGTTTCTTACGTCAGTTATGATCAAGAATAATGACTTTTAATGTTTACACGGGACTATGATGGTCGATATCTCGAAATCTGTTGTCCTTCTCTTCCGAAACTATGAAAAATGAATTAAGAGTATCGAAAAATCCCATTAGAAGTAGTATATATTATATATTATATTATATTATATAACTGCCAATTAACCACTGCATCCTTAATCTTCAAATATCCATGTATGCATCACGCCCCCTCTAAATTTTTAGTTCTCGTATCTTTTCGAGTTATCGACGGAAAACTAATTTTTTCTTTCTTCTTTTCAACTTTTCTGAATACTTCCCTATACCATCTGTAGCCGTTTTCCAGGAATTAATTTATTAGAATTTTTTTTAACGAAAACAAGACTCAAAATAAATCTGAATGTTTGTAACTTGTAAAAGCGCGAAAAAATCGGTTTTTTTAAATGGAGCACCCTGTATATCAATACTGATTTGAGAAGCTGATAAAATTAGCTTTTTAATAATGTATACTTTGCCTATACCTAACTCTTCACGTTTTTTATTTATAAGCATTTCTTTATGAAATATCATAAAAACGAGTCATTTTCAATGATTCTAATAGTAGTATGCCATGAAAACAATTGAATCGAATATTAATAAAAGGGCACAAGTCTAGGTTTGGGCAAAAATTACATTCTGATCTCAATTATTTCTTTAAACCTAGACCTATTTGGTTTTAAAAAGGCACGAGTCCCCCTTTACCCAATACGATATACGAGCCAATATAAGTTACCGTTTATTTTTAAAAGGGGTCATGTCAGGACATGGACACCCCCACTTATTTTTCTCTCTAATGCGGCCTACAAAGATATTGTTTCATTTTTGTTAGTACGTTTTTAGTTTGTTAATGTTTTTCGAGTGTAAGCATGTCTGGATAATTTAGAGCCCTGGAATAAAAAAAAAATCTATAATAAAGAAAAGTATGTATAAAATTTTACTGACGTAGCTAGAAAAACTATCTAGGGAGGCAGACAGTTAATTATGTTTTGCATTGAGTACAAAACCGAGGATATTTTATCATAAAATATATTTTCAATACAAATTCGAAATGCGCCTAGAAGGAAGGCAGCTGCCCACATTTGCCCCCTCCCCTGGCTACGCCAATGCAGTAAATATCATGAAAATGAGGAACGTTTGGCAAAGCCTTCTATTCTAACCACAGGGGCAACTTGGTTTATTATTGTTTTGTAAAAATTCAGGCTTTTTACCAATTTTTAAAACATTATTTCTAAAAGTTTATTTAATCATACACTCTAAAAAGTACTGCTAACTAGAGAAACATATTTTGTTTAGTATGCTCATTTGCATTGGTTTATGTATATTTAATAACGACTAAATTGTTTTCTTAATACTCGTTTTTTTATGTTTTTTTTTTCGTATTTCTTATTAAAAGGGCACAAGTTATACCAAAAATAAACTTTCAGATTGTTTTTGTAAGTAACTGTACTTGTATTTTTACACTTTTTTATCTTTTTAGTATATGGACTTATTGGCTACAATTAAATAATTATTTTATATATTTATTATAATAAAATAATTAAATATAAAAAAGTAAAAGAATAAAAGTTAGAGAAGTTTTTATGTCTAGTCTAAAATTTAAGAATGTGGACCTCTGACCTTTAAATAATAAACGATTCAATTGTTGTGAGCCGCCATGATAGTTTGTTTGGACGAAGTTTTATTCTTGCGCTTCTAATTTTAAGTCATTGTTAAGATGAAAGTAAATAAGTAGGTAAATAAATAAAAAAACAATTATAATGAATTTATTTATTCTGCATGTTCAGTGTAATAAGATTATCAAGAGAACGTGTAGAAAATTTAATGAAATGTATCCAGATTTACCACAACTGAATATCAGAAAATTCATTTGAATCCAGAACAATTTTAAAGATTTTGGTTTAGCTTTAAAACCACCAAGAAATTTAAAATGATAAATTATAAACTAAAAGTACAAAAATTAAATAGAAATTTTGAAAAATGTCACTACACAGATTTTTTGAGCAACTGTTGAAAATGTTGCCCATTAGCCTCTAAACACTTCAACAAACGAGTAATGACACTATCCGTTGTAACTCTTCTTATTTCATCGGGATCAATATCTTGAAATGCTTGCATGACCCGATGTACTAGTTCTTCTTTAGTATTTACTGGAGTGTGATAAACTTTTTCCTTTAGTGTAGTCTAAACCATCAGCCATCGAAAATTCGATCTAGCTCTGCAGTCACTTCCGCCGTACAATGTGCTGGAGCCCCGTCAAGTTGGTACAAACAGCTTCGGTAATCCTCTAATGCAAGACCATTTGTAAACTCCTCGACCACTTGTGATAGAAATCTAAGTATTTTCTGGAAGTAAGTTGTTCATCGAATATCAAATACCTAATTTGATTATCCATTAGCAAACAGAAGACATTAAAACTAAATTTTTCTTGAAATCGTCCCTCTCTTGTAGCGTGCGGATTTTTATTGGCCCAACCTCGAAAATTTTGACTCATCGGTCCATATAATTTTTCTTAAAAAAAGAGGATCTTCCTGTGTACGTGTCAGTAACATTTCACAAAATTCGACTCTTTGCGGAAAATCTTGAGGTTTAAGTGCTTGGACTTCGGTGAACTTGTAGTCGTGCATATTATGCTTTTTTAAACTCCTTTCTATTGATAAAAATGTAATGCCCAAATCTTCTGCGCCACGTATGGAGGTGTGAGGGTATGAGTAAAAGTATGCCAAAACGTTAATTTCATTTTCTTCATTAGAAGTCACCAGTCTGGGCAAGTTTCTCGGTGGTTTTAAAGCTGAACCAAAATCTTTAAAATTGTTCTTGATTCGAATGAATTTTCTGATATTCATTTGTTGGAAATCTGGATACGTTTCATTAAATTTTCTACACGTTCTCTTGATAATCTTATTACACTGACCATGCAGAATAAATAAATTCATTATACTTGTATTCGAGTAAATATTATTCACTTCCATTTCAACTTTGACTTAGAATCAGAAGCGCAAGAATAAAACTTCTGTCAAAGCAAACTATCATGGCGTCTCACAACAATTATTTTCATAGCACACTACTATTACAATCCATTGAAAATGACCCGTTATTATAATATTTCATAAAGAAATGCTTATAAATAAAAAACGTGAGGAGTTAGGTATAGGAAAAGTATACATTATTAGAAAGCTACTTTTATCAGCTTCTCAAATCAGTATTGATATACAGGGTCCCCTATTAAAAAAAAATCGATTTTCTCGCGCTTTTACAAGTTACCAACATACATTTATTTCTGGAGCATCCTGTATGCTTCAACCAAGATATGAAAAAAAATCAACCAAATTTCCGATTAAAATTGCTTTAGAGTTGGAAGAAATTTATTTTGAAGTCTTGTTTTCGATAAAAAAAAATCAAATAAATCAATTCCTGGAAAACGGCTACAGATAGGTGTAGGGAAGTATTTAGAAAAGTTGCTCAAAAATACGTGTAGTTCAGAAAAAGTTAAAAAATGAAGGGCATTTTATTTAAAATAACCTGCCACCTGTTTTGGGTAGAAGCAGCAACACTGTAAGCCTGAAAATATTTTAAAACGCTAGGCCAATGTCATTTATGCTGGTAACCAAAATTTTATAAAGAACCATTCACCCATTCTTCAGAAACGTCTAAGGTTCCATCCACCGTGAATCACTATATATATATATATATATATATATATATATATATATATATATATATATATATATATATATATATATATATATATATATATATATATATAATATATATATATATATATATATATATATATATATATATATATATATATATATATATATATATATATATAAATATATATATATATAAATACTGCAAGTGACAATAACACAGTTAGTCACGTGATTTATTTTACCTGTCAAATTTGACATTTGTATTTTAAAATGGCAAAAAAGTACCTTTTTCATTATAATTTTGAAAAATAGTAAAGGAAAAAGTTGTTTATTTTTTGATTTTGTATCTAAATTTCAGCGATATCGGTTGACTTCAAATTTTTCTAATTTTTTTGAACTTGATGCTTTTTGCCTTTTTTGAATGAAAGCTAACCTGAGTTAAACCATTTATTTTTGATTAATTCATTGCCTAAATGCATTTTATTAACTATTTTTTTATTATAAGCGTCATTTTGTTGACAAAAACATAAATGGGTCAAACAAATGATTCCAACTTGATGCAAAGTTTATACAGTTTCGGTAATTTAATGAAAAACAATTCTAAAATGAATTATTTGTTAAGTGTATACATATCTGCTTGCTTTTTAATAAAAACCAAACTGAGAAAAACGGTTTTTCTATTTTATATAGTACTTGCTAAAAATAAATTCAATTTTTTACTAAATTATTAAAGTAACCAAATAAAAACTAAACTATATATTCACGGTATAGTACTCCAAAAATAAGAAAAGTTTTATATAAATATAAGTCCGAAAACGCTTTGTTTCCGAGATACAGGGTGTTATTTTGTGAACGTTATTCGACCTCTATGTGGGAAACAAAGCGTTTTCGCTCCTATGTTTATACCGTTTGGGGGAGTACTATACGCCAAATACGTTAAATAGGTTTTTTTTGTATCATCCTGTTTTCCCTGTAGATATAATAAAAGCGATTTGGTCAAAGTTCATCACTCTGTATATTAAAATCTCGCAGCAGGATTGAGATCAGGGGTGCGATTTTGCACTTATCATTTCGTTAGTTAACGAATTGCTAAATCACGTAATTTAGCGAAACAATTGACAAAGGTTGGAAGTAGCATCCATTTCTTAAATGGAAAATTGCATGTATTTTTGACGTCAAGTAGGCCAGTTTTTCATTACGATTTGACAATTACTGCTAACCTTAAAATTATTTTGTTGACGTTGAGCAAAACACAAGTTTGTTTGGCCTAATTAAGTATACTTTATTATTTTGGAAATAATTAAAAGGTGATGAAGAATTGAAAATCTGGAGCTTCTAAGGTCTGCCTGGAGATCCTTAATACTTGTGTTTATTATACTTTTAAAAGGGAAGATATAGTAGCATTGCTGGCATCAATTGGTGATAGAATAATTATTGTACCTAATATCTACTAATATTCTAATAAAACAGAAGTTAACAAATAAGTGGTGATTTCAAGAGTCCTAAATTGGACTTTAATTAATCGCTACATGTGAGTGCAGTGAAAAAAAGGTGAACATTTTAGTGGATATTACATTGTGCTTTTCCAGAACAGATTTTAATGTTATTATACCTTATTGTAAAGGCGTAATATAATATTTTTGCACTTGTAGGAGGTATTTCCAGATATTTTAGAGACATTAGAGAATATGATATTCTTAAAGGCACTGTCAGGTATTTCGAGGTAGGAAATAACTATTTTAAGATACATAACACCTGTTTAAATAAATAGGACACTAAGCAAACCCTTGTTAAAGAATCAACATTAAATTAAAATCTAATAAATTTAACAGACAATGGTCGAATACTTCAGTAAGCCATATTTTGAGATAGAGTTTAAGTTTTTTTTCTTTAATGTCTACAAATTCAATGTACTGTAGTGATAAATGCATAAATATCGTTATTAGAGTGGACTTGTTTTAGATGTACTAGTCAAAATTTTGTTATATTTATTCTGAATTAAATACTTTTTCAAAATGAAACTTCCTACTTTAATTTCTAATACATTTGTTTTCTATATTTATCTAATGAATTGGTAATAAAAATATGTTTTTATAATAACTTTCCAATATGTATTATTTAAGACGATTTTTAAAAAAATGGTATTATGGTCTAAATAAAATAAGTTATACACTTATTCTGTGTTAAAATTATCAAAATGCCTAATAGGATTTATTAAATCTTTAGAAAAGTATCATTCGAGAAATAAACAAATAAAAGTTAATACTTTTACCATTTAATTATAAAGTTTAAAATAAATACAAGCCCTTATTGAAGAAGGGCAACCACCAGCATTTAGACCAGTTTACAAGAGTAAAAAATAAGAAATTAACCCTTTGACATTTCTGTAGAAGTTTGCATTTTAGGGTGCTTGAGCCCCATGTTTTCCCACTTCTGTCAGTCTGTCTGTACGCAGAATAGCTTAAAAACTACTTATCCAGTTGAATTTAAGTTTTCAACGGAATGGAAACATTTTGGTAAAAATCGAATATGGCGAAACAAAATGGCGGCCTAATGAAATAAAATTGCATAAAACTGAAGTAAGAAACAGAGACAGACTGGTAAAATTTTAGTCCGAATCTTGTATGACAAAACTAAATGACGGCCCAATAAATTATTTGAATATGCAGTAAATTGTAGTTATAATCTGTATGAGGAAAATTGATTGCCATTTAAAGTGATCCCTCTCTAATATTTTTATTATTTCTCGTACTAAAAAATATTACATACAGTGTAATTTTTTACATGGAATGCTCTGTATAAAAAAGCCCTTTTAAGAAATACTCTATTTGTAACTGTTAACTGAAATTTATATATTCAAAAATAATATGGCCATTTGTAGGCAGATATTAATTTTAGTTTTTTTAAGTATCATAGGTAGGTATATCAGAAAATTTGGTACGAAGTTTTTTGAAAAGATATTTTTTAGCTTTTCATAGGTGTAAAAAATAGACAGGGTATTCATTTAAAAAAAAATACATATTTTGTCACTCACTATATATTTCAAAGATACTGATAATTACCATATGATTGGGAAGGAAAAAATTTACTTTGCATTTTTTTTCATTGCATTAAAAATAATAAAATTACTGCAAAGTTGATCCTATATCTAATAGAGTAATTTTATCGTCTAAAACCTAAAAATTTACGTTTGGAGAGTTTACATAACTACCAAAAGAAACAGTTGGAACTGAAAAATAAATATTTCCACTTTTATACCTTAACTTTTGGAAATATGTTTAAAGATTCATACATAATACTACACGTAACTAATTTCATAATGGTATCAATCTCTAACTCTCTATATCCCTGTAAATCTGTATCTATAAAATGCCTAAATATAATTATTTTTCTGGATTTAAGTGTAGTCATAAATCTTTAAGATATAAATGAAATAATTTTCCTTTTTGATTATTATGAAATTGACTGGAACATCTTTAATTTTTTTTTAATATTTTATGGTAAAAATCAATTCTATATTTGTCACTAAATAAAAAAATATTACAATTGGACATTTTTTTATTGTTCAAGTTGGTACAAGCTGAAATTAGTTTCCATTGCTCTGAATTCTGGTGATACGTAAGTTCACGCCATTTTCTTTTACAAAGGGTCCAAAGGACTGTGACTTGAAATACCTAAAAAGAAGAAAAAGTATTGTAAAAAAAATTGCTTTTCGAAAAATCAGCTGTAAAAGAAGGATATTTTAAATGAAATAATATGCTATTAAAAAACTTCGTTATTGATAAAATAGGAATATTTCCAATTTTAGTTTAAAAATTAAATACAATACTTAAGGAGCATATTCCCCTTAAGAAAATAGGAAGAATATCCCTATAAATATGACTTTTTAAACTTTTGTTTCTAACCAACAGCATGTATAGTACCTCCACCCAATTTTTTTTTATTAAATATAACCATAACCCCTACATTAATTAATTAATTTTAGGTACCGACGTCCTATAGTAAACTACTGGACAGACGCAGTTATACATGCAAATTTGTAGACAAAATTCAAGTTTACTAATTTTTAACCAGAATTTATATATTGAGTTGTGGTATTCGATAATGCCTAGCACTATATGTTGGATTTATCGCTTCGAAAATGCAAAAGGCCACTCTGTTACACAGAATATTATCTAAGCCCTTGTCATTTTCTCAAAATGTTTATACACACACAATGACTATTACAAAACGAAATATTATATTGCTCTTTTCCACCCAGGATAATCCACACCCGAACACCAAAAAAACTTTCTTCATATAAAGGGTGTTTTCACCAAAATGTAAATTTTTCGGGATGTGTTGTTTTTCAGCTCCTGCATGCAATTTACCCCATTCTATTGTGAACTTTTTACTTTAAACTAACTTTCATGATACATCAGATCAAAAGGTCATTTGAGAGTTTAAAAATTAAGGAAACTTATTAAACAACGACAAAAAGGTCTGTTATTACTTAGATTTACATAGATATTAATGAATTCTAATGATGCGTTTGAAGTTAGTTCAAAGTAAAAAATATGCAAAACAGTTTTTATAAGTATAATTTTTTTTTATATATTTTGACATCTAGATACAGCTTTAACTATAGAAAATAAAAACACAATAATTGTAGGATTTTTTAACTATTATCTTCCAAGTATACAAAATATTACTGAATAGAAGAAATTACATAACCTATATTTTTTTAGCTTTTAATGCAACATTAAATGAATCTGAAGTTAGCAATTATATCAGGTTTGGTACCTTTATTTTTAAAGATTACTCAAAAAATTGATAAAAACCATTTCATAAGAGGCAAACCTCAAGGCAAGAAATTTGTCCTCTCTGAACCGATGTATTTATAATCGGTATGAAAAGGCTAATTTAATTAGATAATAATATACAACGTGTCACATTTAAAAAATCCATGTTATGTAGTTTTTTCTGCTTTTCAATAATTTTTAGAAATATCTGATAATCTTAGACCATAATACAAATTTTGAAATTAAAGTTTTTTTTTTAATTTTCTATAATTAAAGATGTAACTAGATGTCAAAATATAAATGAAAGCCCTGTACAACAGTCGCATTTATTATTTAGAGACATTATCTTTATTCATAACTGAGGTAAGAAATAATAGTTTAAGGGATACAAAAGTTGAGGAAAAAAACATGTTTAAAAAAATGAACAATTTTCTTGAAAACACCATAAACAAAAAAAACTAAAGAAATTAAAAAAAAAACAAGGAAAACTTTTTTTACAAAACACTCTGTAAAACAACTAATATAAGATCTCTGCATTTATATTCTCTAGGCCATAAACTCCATACTTAGTGCTAGACCGTAGGGGCGTCCCTAGACTCCTGTAATGTAAATATTGTATATTACATATATAAATTACATTTATATACCAAATGGACTATGCACAACCTTTTTTGGTTTTTTTTTTCATCAGTTATGGTTCTGCGGGCGCCCAGGCAATATCACAAAAAAAAAAGACATCGCCTCCCCTATGCCCGCCTTAGTTACGCGCCTGCTAGACAGTTGAGACCTGAATATTGTCCAAAAATTTCCATGTTTAAGTTCGTCATTTATACGTCACAATCTATTAGTATTCTAAAAATTATACTGAACAAAGCCTACAAGAATGCGTAAATAGCGAACGGCTACTAGTACTACACATAAATCTTATAAAACTAGCTTGAAGGAAATTCCCTAAATTTTATATATGTTCTAGTTCTTGACTTTCTGATACTAGACATAAATCTTATAAAACTAGCTAGTTTTATATATGTTGTAGTTCTTGACTTTCTGAACAATAGATACTATGAACACCTCCAAATCTTACAAAATAGAGACAGAATTGAATTTATAAAAAAAGTTATTCTTAAGAAAAAATCTAGAAAAAATGTTTCTTGTTACAAAATACAGTTTTCACTTTGCGTAATCTTAATTTTCATAGACTTTAGTCATTTATACTTTATTTCATATGATTAAAAAAGGCAACATACAAATGTTTCAAGTAAATTGAAGTTTAAAAAATAAAATTTTAAACAAAACGAATTACAAATTCTTTTTTAGTTCTAAGTATAGTCTTTTTTAAGGTATTAAACTTCAGTTTAACAAATTACATATAAACCAGATGTTTTTTTTTTAATAAAACAAAATAGTCCATAATAAAAAAACAGCAGCTGCACCTTATACCACATTTTTGGGACATCCTGTATAAATATTTAATATATCCTTACAAAATGTACTTTCAGCAACCTAGTATCTTCCAGTACCTAACAAGGTATCCCAGAATTACATAATAATGGATTTAAAATAACCTCTTCTGGTCAAAAATGGTAAACACAGTAAATTTAACTTACAAAAAATAGGGTTTCTTCATGATATAGGTATAAAGTATATGATGTATAATTTTTTCTCTAAAATTAAGTTTGGTTCACTTTTGTTCCTTTATGTATATCTATGTAGTTTTTTTTTTTAATTTTTAACACATCTGATATTTTATACGGATTTTTTGTACAGGATGTCTGGTTATATTTTAAACGGTACCCTAGAGACTTTATTATGAGTTATCAAAAAACTTTAGGTAAATATAAGTGTTTAGGTTTAGGCAATTTACAAGAAAAACAAACAAAAGGTAATCGGAAATTTAGCAAATGGGCATCGACTTCGTTATTTTAAAAGGCACACCCTGTATAATAGATACACCTCAAATGGTCTCTTCTTGCTGATTATTAATAATAGACTAAGTTTAAGACCTTTATCTCTAAAGATAGTCGAGAAATTTAAGAAAAACCCTATCATAAGAAGCAAATGTATTCCCATTGACTCCACTATATTGGAGCTTTCTCCATCTCTCTCTTACACATTGCCTCTTTTGGCAGGGTTTTTCTAAAATTTCTCTGTTATCTTTAGAGATAAAGTTTAAACCTAGTATATTTATAATCAGCAAGAATGATTGATGAGTGATGATTCCGTTCAAATCCAAAAACATTTGTATTTAAAGTTTTTTGATAACTCATAGAATAAGGCCTCTAGGGTACCATTTAAAATATAACCAGGCACCCCGTACAATTTTACATAAGAATAAACAAATAAATTCCATTAAAAATAATGAACTTATTAAGTCATATAATAGTTATTTTTTTAAATAGAATATTTTTATTGTGATGTGAAACTTCAAAAGCGATTCATAGATTTGAACAAAAGACTAATTTAAAAATACACATTAAAAATTGCAATTAGCAAAACCCAAGAAAAAACACACACCTCAAACATATTTGTGTCACACTGTAAGAAATTAGACAAACATATAAAACAACGAGATGTCTAGCACAAAGTTTAATGGATGACATAATAAAAAAATAAGTGCACCATTCATCAGTTGAGTTGCTATGGATTATCTTGCTGCTGTTTTCCGACAGAATATCAGTGCAAAAACCATTAGTCAAATCAAACAAGTTTTCAAGTGTTAAATTCTGTTTGATAGTGTGAACTGATGATTTGTTATAATAATGAACTCATAGGTATGTTTTGCAATAGACTTTGCTAAACATAAGCTTACGACTTATACTAGCCTAACCTGTCTAAGTCTAATATTATAGTAAGTTTCTTTATAAAAAAAAAACAAAATAATCACATTTAATACTTACACATTATACTTACATATCTTCTACAATCAAAATGGTCGAGTTCAAATTTGTATCAACAAAACAGCTTATCGAGGAATTTGTAATTGTGCTTCGGTGATTGTTCTTCCTTATATTGACTAAGTATGTGAAAGGTAAATGAAAATACTGTATCAAATACTTGACATCTTTTCTTGTATCATTCCCTTCTTTTTAGTGTCATATTCTGCAAAAGCTGTAAAAATATTGCTAAAATCAATAATGTGCCATACACCACATAGTGTGCAATATAATATACCTAATTATTTCCCTTCTCTAATAATTATAACATTATATAATTCCAACTATAGTTCTTTTAAAGAAAAACAAAGATTATTTCATTTCGCCCTCAACAGTGAAAATATATAATACCTAAGAAATAGCTTACGCTATAAATTTTCTTTGATAATACCTGTTAAGGAATACTTTTGTTTACAAGTTATACATAGACCTCGACATAGACAATGAAATATAATTTAAGCAAGTACATTCTATTTGTTAAAATATACAAATTCATGCCTACGTGCAATAGTCTCAGTTATCACCATTATGATAATCTAGATTCAACTGCCCTTATTGCTTCTTTAGTCTTTCCATCAATAGAAAATATTATTCTTAAATTGGTTCCTAGTTACTAGATTTATGTTCAATTTTGCAATACTTAAATACACCATTATTAAACCACTGTTATGTTTCCGCAAGTGATCCATCAGCTGTTCGACTTCCTTGTTTACTGTGTATTTGTGAACTAAAAAAGTTAGGTTAGGTTACGAGAGACCAAAAAATAAAATACTGCTGTATTCTTAAAATAGGGAGGGCCATTCCCCAGTAACAACGGGCATTTACAAACTAGAGTAAGATTTTTATTCTTACTCTAAGTTTAAAACGCTTTGTTCACCCGAGGAACGCATTTCGCCTATATTATTATATTATTTTTCTGTGGAAGGCGCGCCCCGTTTCAAAGGCGGATAGATGTATGATGTTTATGTGGTTGCATAACAGCCGCGGTGCTGGATTAGAATAGATATTAACATACCTAGGTCCCCCTTTTCTTTTAAAAATAAAATACGTAATATAGAATTTTGCACCATATAGTAAACAATTTAATTAATATTTAAACAGAATATTCACAACTCTGTTAAACATTTCTTCAAAAGAAGTACATTTTGAGGATAGCGTTTTATGTTTTCCCGTACTTCTAACAAAATAACTAAACTAAAATATACAGGTTTCGTAATAATATGACATAGATAATATTTTTTAAACAGATTAGCTTACCTTGTTGAATTTGAAGGATTTTTTTACGAGTTTCGTATATTCGCTGCCTATTTGGAGGTTTCATGTTTTCATGATTTTCTTGAATATTTTGCCATCTGTTGATTACTTACGGTATGATGTATATTATGGCTTAGCTTTCAAGTAATTATAAATTATCAAAACTCAAGAACTGACAGACTCGGAAAACGGCGGCTTTAGTAATAGGTTGGTTTTTAACGAACCAGGATCAGAAAATCCGATTGTCATGCCGAACAGCTCTCCGAATGGAGAAAATTTTCGTTAACGAACGAAACGATATGTGCAAAATCGCAACCCAGATCTCTTTAAGGTCAAGAAATGCAACTTATTTAATTTTCAGGATTACTGACTGAAAGCCATTCCCCATAAAAGTGTCCGGGGTCCTTTGAGATGTAAGGTAAATCACGTGACGAAGTTTTTTTATTCTCATTTTGCATTATTTTTTACTCATGTACCAATAGTTTCAACGCTATAATTTGTTTTTAAATGTTTCACTTTTTTGCAAATTTACGTAAACCAAACCTTAACTGAAATGTCTATTTTCGATAAATTTAACTCCTTAATTAATTTCTCTTAAAACGCTATTTTATTGATGAAATCAAAAATATATCTTAACAATCCGCTCAACTTAATACAAAGTTTATTCAGTTCTCATAATTTAATGTAAAATGTTTTAAACTCGATTTTAGCTCGAGCAAAGAGAGTGTACGAAAAATTTTGCAAAAAAAAAATAAGTTTATATCATTTAAATCAAGATTTATAAGCACTTTAAAACAACGAAATTTTGATATTCGTTTGGGATTCTCGTTTTAGTATCAAGAGGAAAGAGAAGAAAATTTTTTTATTCCGTGTAAAATATGTTTTTTTTCAGCTTTGTTTTTGTAAAAAAGAAACCAATGTGAGTTTACATAATAAATTACCTATTTTAAAATTATCTTACATTAAATTAGGAACTGCATAAAATTTTCATCAAGCTGAACGCATTTGTTTTTTGGGCTTATTAATGTTTTCATCAACACAATGGCGTGTAAAATAAAAAATAGTTATGGGATTGCATTTAGGCAATGTACCAAATTTCAACTCGATCGCTGACTAAAATTGTTCTGCTTATAATACCTATATAATTGGATTAGCAGTTTTTTAGAATTTTTTTTAATATTTTACTAGTCCGCCATTTTGTTTCGCTAGCTTGGACTTGCTCTAAAATTTTACCAGTTTATTCCCATATCATAGAAATTTTTCCTGCAAAATTTGGGGTGAATTTGATAAGTAGTTTTTTAGAAAAAAAAATTATGTTACAATGGCCAAAATTTGAAATCAACCGAATAAATCCAGAAACAAACAGACAGACTAAAGGAATTGAAAAAAATATGCTCTTCGACATCTAGGGGACCCTGAATCGTGAACATCTGAAACATCTCAGAGAGTATTTTTTTACGATTACAATCCGAAGAAATACAATTTCTTTTGACAGATGTTAAAATATATTTTTTGGAACCATATTTAAAAATTTTAAGCAGTTCAAAAATCACGGGGAAAAACATTTTTTTTTACGTCCAAATATTTTTTTCAAAAATATTACTGCACTAAAAGTTACATTGAACTGTGAAAACCGTATTTAAAAATTTTAAATAGTTTTGAAGTTGCGAGTAAAAAAACAGTTTTTTGACATATGTCAATTTATTTTGTTTAATATTACACAATAGAACTGTAATAATCATATGTAAATCAGTTCAATAGTCTAAGTTCAATTCTTTTGACAGCTATCAAAATATTAAAAAAAAAATAAAAACTATATTTAAAAAATTTAAGCAGTTTAAAAGTCCCAAGCAAAAAAACGATTTTTTGACAGCTATCAAAACATTAAAAACAAAAAAAACGCCACTATATATATATATATATATATATATATATATATATATATATATATATATATATATATATATATATATATATATATATATATATATATATATATATATATATATATATATATATATATATATCTGTAAAAACTTGAAGATTTTAAAGAAATCACCTCAAATGATGAAAGAATTCATTTGAACTAAATAAAAATATCAATTTAGAAAAAAGACATACTGTCACGCCTGTATTGTTAATTCCAATTAATTTTTCTGAGAACCTGATAGCTTCTTCAATAATCAGCAAATCTACGCGGGACTTGCTGATTATTGATTATTTACATGCGAAGTAAATTTAATAGATTTTAATGATTATAGGTCATTAAATGCTGATACAAATTTAAATACAACCGGATATGCGAACCACGCCGCATCAGAACACGGCATCCCTGGTGATTCGAACTGGTGAAATCGATCTATATATATAGATATATATATATATATATATATATATATATATATATATATACATACATATATATACATACATATATATACATACATATATATACATACATATATATATATATATATATATATATATATATATATATATATATATATATATATATATATATACATTCTAGCACTTTCGATTTAGCCTAAATTCTCTTCTAAAAAATGCAAAAATTTTGAATTTTAAATGGAATGCCCCTTATTTAGGGTTATTTGAATACTGGACAATATTCTCAGTGCATCCCACAATTGACCTGTTTCAGCCGTAGCAGCGGGTATACTAGTGCGCTTTAATCTTTTGCTCCGTATATTATTTAAAAATAGAGATACTGACATGAAGCAAAAACCAAATTGTTAAGAAAACATGGGGCTATAATTTGCATCAAGCGTATACCCGATGTTACGGCTGAAACGATCCACAGGGTGTTTCAAATATTCTGGACAAAAATTACTCTCATTGTTGGCCCCTGTATAAGCTCAAAACTAAAATTTTAATAAAAACTCACATCGCGGCGTTTTTAGCGATAAACAAATCTACATTTAAAAAAAAATTCATCAAAATCCGTTCAGCGGTTCGCAAGAAAATCCACATTGAAATGCTGTGCAATTTATAGTGGTGCGTTAATTTTGATGCGTAGTATATATATATATATATATATATATATATATATATATATATATATATAAAATATATATATATATATATATATATATATATATATATATATATATATATATATATATATATATATATATATATATATATATATATATATATATATATATATATATATATATATATATATATATATATATATATATATATATATATATATATATATATATATATATATATATATATATATATATATATATATATATATATATATATATATATATATATATATATATATATATATATATATATATATATATATATATATATATGATATAGAAAATGTAAATTTAAGAGGCATATGGTTTCAACACGATGGGGCACCTGCACATTTTGGAATTGATGTTCGAAATTATCTCAATCAACAATTTGCTGATCGGTGGATTGGACGCGGAGGACCACATCCTTGGCCAGCTAGGTCGCCAGACTTTAATCCAGCCGGCTACTTTTTGTGGGGGCATCTAAAACAAAAAGTTTACAGTGTTCCAATCGAAGCTAGGGATCAATTAATAAATAGGATACATTTTTATTGCGACGAGGTTAGACAAAACCCTCAAATGATTCACCGCTCAATTGCAAACCTACAAAAGCGTGCACAAAAATGTAGAGACACCGGTGGTATGCATTTTGAAAACATTTTGTAGCTTTTAAGACGTTATTGTGTTAGGTTAGATTTTAGTTTTTTTTGGGCTACTGAAAATTAAAATTAATTCGACAAGGCTGTGTTTTATTAGTAGAGATAGTTTAATTTTTTTTTAAAGTCAATCATTGAAATAATTTTATACTTAGTTAAAAGCTTTAATACAGATACCGCTAAAAAAAGGGGTATGTACTATCTAAAGATTTAAATTTCGTACATAACCTTTAGTGTGCCATTCAAGATGGTGGCATATTTTTGTTCACAAATGAATGTAGTTTAAGAAAAAAATTGAAAAATACCGAATTCCGATGTACAGGGTGTCTCAAAACTAACCCCCCTGGCTGGATACGGCCCTGAAACTTTGCTACTTTTCAAACGTCAAAAAGTTATGATATACCAAGAGTGTTTGTGTACAAAATTTTAAAAAATCTATTAAGCAGTTTAGGAGATACAGGTTGAACAAATTTTTACAAAATACGAAAATCACCCTGTATCTTAGTAATAAAGCCGAATTAATCAATTTAAATATCTATTTCGATATACCCTAGGGATACCCTATACACCACATAAGTATGTACAGTGGCTCGTGAATCACCCAGTATAACAAGTGCATTATGGTTGGTATCTACCCAAAGCTTTGGAAAGTCGCACAAATAGTACCTGTATTCAAATCAGGTGTAAAGACTAGCGTGGCTAATTATAGACCAATTTCATTGCTTAGTCACTTTGGAAAATTATTTGAAACACTTATTTATAAGCAGCTATTTTTCAATATAAAATGTATTATAGGTTGTAATCAACATGGTTTTTATAGAGGTCGCTCTGTTCTTACAAATTTAATTCCTTTTACTCAAAATATATATGAAGCTATGGAGAGCGATCTGGGAACGTGCACTGTATATACCGATTTTTCCAAGGCTTTCGATAAAGTCTATCACCCTACACTTTTAATTAAGTTTAATAATTTCGGAGTTCACGGCAACTTGCTTCGGCTTAAGGAAAATTATTTAAAGGACAGGTCACAATATGTAGCTCTGAACGGTGTTCGATCAAATTATGCAGTTGTTACCTCTGGGGGTGCCCTAGGGGTCACATCTGGGTCCTTTACTATTTAGTATTTTCTTAAATGATATTGGAGAGTTTTTTACTCACTCAAGTTACTGTTTGTACGCTGATGATCTTAAAATCTCTAAAACCATTAATAACGATGTTGACCTTAGAAATCTGCAAACTGACTTAAATTGCTTTTCGAACAAAGCTGTGTTTTAATAAGTACGCTTTTATCCCAATAAAATCATAAATCTGACACATAAATTATCAAAACCTATAGAAAATGGCCGGCATTCCGTATTGAAATGAAGAAAAGGTTGACATGTTAGCTCTGTACTTTCAATCATATAGAAACGCCGACGTTACCTGAGCAAGGTATTTGGAGATGTACCTCGAACGACGGCAGCCTCATAAAACCCAATTCAGGAAAATCGTAGTTAATTGAATTAACCATGGTGCCTTCAAACAACCTAGAAGCGGATACAATAATAACAATGAAAATCGAGACAGAAAGATTTTACAAGCTATCAACGAAAACCCTAGTGCATCGGTAAGAACTGTAGAACAGGAAACTAATGTGCCAAAATCAACAGTACAGAAAGTTCTAAAAAAGAATAAGTACCATCCATACAAACCCATAATAGTACAAGGACTTAAGGAAACTGATTTTCCAAGACGACTACAGTTCTGTGAGTATTACTAGGAGATGTAATGAAAATCCTGATTTTGTAAATCATGTCTTGTGGTCCGATGAGAGCAGGTTCACGAATTGTGAAGTCTTTAATAGGCACAACCGTCATCATTGGGCTGTGCGAAATCCTCACGAAGTGGCAGAGAGACGCCTACAGATCAGATTTGGAAGTAACGTTTGTTGTGGGATCATTGGTAAGTTAATCTAACCAATCTTTTTTAAACAGGCACCAAATGAAGGTCAAATAATAACCTTTTTTTCGTATAGTTCTTTAATGTTACTAAAAGGGTATAATCTAATAAAAAAAAGTAAAACGTTCTACTCTAGTCAGTCAACTTACTTTTTTGATATTGTATTATATTTTTATTCAATCATTTTGTATTGTAGTTTCGAAGAACCTATAAAAATAGCATTGGGTTCTATAAATTTATTAACATTTTATCTAAATTCTCTGCAGATTAGCTAATTCTCTAAAATTATTTTGATTGTCTGAATTTAATGATTTATTATTACCCGGGAAGCCTAGTTCTTGCGTTATGAAAAA
The DNA here is from genome assembly GCA_030620095.1 of Kuschelorhynchus macadamiae. Classification (NCBI taxonomy): domain Eukaryota; kingdom Metazoa; phylum Arthropoda; class Insecta; order Coleoptera; family Curculionidae; genus Kuschelorhynchus; species Kuschelorhynchus macadamiae. The sequence continues at coordinate 40,574 of JAUTXW010001949.1, forward strand.
AACACCATATTAATCAAATGTCGAACTATTTTTCGATTTTCATTATGATTTATAGAAAGGCGTTCAGCTGTATTTCCGAATAATTTAAATTTTAGAGCGCAAGGGGTTTGTTCTTTTGATATTTTATGTTTTATTAAGGCACGGTGTACTTCTTTAAGATTATTATATCACTGAAATAAATTGATTTAGTATTTCCGAAATTAATATGCAATACCAATAAAATAATTTATTAGGGCTATTACTTCCCGCTAACCAAATATGTTTTTCTTTTTCATAATAAAGCTGAATAGGTTTCAACTGCATACAAGCTCATTCATTACGGGATGTTTCGATAATTATTTTTGGAAAGAAAATATCTACTTTTTAATAAGGATAATTTTCCCTTTATAATTTATAGTTTCTAGTACCACCCGGCCGACCCTGCCGCCCTTGACTGTTGGGCACCTATTTATAAATTATTAATCATTTCACGAAATCGATTTAATGGAACATTTTTGTCTGACTACAACCTAAACGGGCAGAGGTACCTAGAGCTTTTGCGAAACCAGGCTGTACCAGCCTTACGAGCTATTCTAACGGAAGATGACCTGTCGCCCTTGGATTTCTACCTCCGGGGTCACATGAAGAAGGAAATCTACGAATCTGATCCCCCCGTGACCATAGAAATTCTGAGACAAAGAGTTCTGGACACATTTAGAAATATTAACCGAAATACACTTACCAGGGTTGTACGAAAAACAGTCACCAATTGTCAAAAATATCTCGATGCAAATGGACGTCATTTTGCAGATTTGTAAATTAATGTTACCCACTTACAAAGTAGTTAAAGCTCATTTAGATTTTTTAAGTCGGTATTTACGTGTGTTGTATTGAAAATTCAATGCGTTCAATACATTACTTACTTATTAATGCAATCTTGTGACAAATAAATCATGGCCTCCTTTAAAAACATTGAAACCTAATTTACGAAGTGTGATATTTTGATGACACTAAAATCTTTAATGCACTTGTGAGATATCACTAGACTGGAAATTTTAGGCTCTTTCCAAAAATCGAAAAATCCAATATGGCGGTCATAAGAAAAATGAAAGTTGAGGCGGGTTGCGGGTTAACAAAAAACGATGAAGACGTGTCGTATACGCCATCTTATTTGTCTTAAAAATGTGTCCGAATAATGTCACATTTTGACAGCTGTCAAATTTACCGTTCTGGATATACTGGAGAAAAACGAAATCCGCCATTTTCGGTTTTTCGCCGATATTTCCCAAACTTATTGATCGATCGTAAATCTGAAGCCAGATATCGAAACAAAAAGTATAACGTCCATGGATACATAAATAAGAAAGAAATTAAGGGTTATTCGTACAAAATATTCTACCTTTTTTTAAGGTTATTCAAGTATTTGGTCTAAAAATCATGTTCACTACTGTCGTTCTGAAAAGACTTAATTCGGATATATATATATATATATATATATATATATATATATATATATATATATATATATATATACATCTCAATATTGTTCTAGCGTCCTTTTATAAAACGAAACAGAAGAGACCTGGTGAATATTTTTCTCCACCCAAATATCATTTAGCCGTCCTTTCATTCATTGGCTTATCAAGCGTCTCGTGTATTTTTTTGATTTTACTTACAGATCAATAACGCATCCTAAATATTATTTCAGATGTTTATTAGTAGAGCGTCCGGCAATATTGCCGCTGAATATATTTTTTTGTATATTAATTGGTTCTAAATAATCAAAAGAATGCTGTGAAAATTTAAACTGTATAATCTTATATATAATTTTGCACCAATGTTATAAAAACTATTTGCTTTAATAAGAGTATGTTTGATAATAAACATACCTATAAGCCACTTTAGTTATTTTTGAGCACAGTTTAATAAAGAAAATAGTTTTAACTAGTAAATTTACAATTGCAATTTAAATGTTTAATGAATGTTTCTAGTTCTTTTAGCAATTAAATTATTATAAGGAGTTTTATTTAGTTTTTTCATCCTTGTACGATTACAACATAGTGTGGTTGTATTTGTTTATAATTAATTTATTTAGGGTACGTATTAGAAAAAACTTCCTGCACGTCCGACCTTAAAAAATTGTGCTATGTATAGGCAATTTAAATTACATGTCGTTTAAAAGGGTTCACGCGCTGCAGAAATACAAATACATAAATACGATTTATCATTTCATATTTTGAAGTTATGTAGACGAAGGATCAAGGTAAGGAACCATTTTGTGGAAAAAAAATTATATGCGACGGTATTCGCGTCAAAAAGTGATCAAAAAATGGTCGAATCTACTTCTATTGTACCATTCTAGATTTGATTTTTTCATAAAAATTCATGTAAATTAAATGCACAACGTCTACTTTTACTTTTACACTACTAAATTAAGAATCTAGCTAAAATCTAAAGACTAACTTTTTTGAATATACAAGCAGTGTGATCGACAATCATTCATCTTGCTGGGATACTTACCAAATGCACAATCGTTTGTGTATTTGTCAAATACGCAAGTCGTTTGAGTCCGTATTAAATGTTGCCTTATAAACAAATTACGTCGGAAAATAAACAAATTTCATTTTTAAATCTAGAATGCAATGAACTATATAAATGCCTTAAATTATCACTAAGGATTAAATACAATTTGGCAACTTATTTAAATAAAAGTTTTTTTAATGCAAATATATTGAATCATTGGGTTCAAAAAATTGCAAAATTAGGTTTTCCTAGTAAAAGAATGGTTATGACTGTTATAATGTTATACAATATCCAACCCGCCTATAAATTAAATGGTAACGTAAGAAAATAATCAGTTGGTATTCAGTCGTCGTAGAGCCACAATAGTGAAAATCCCTTCCATATCCAATACTTACCCGGTATATCGAAAAAAAAAAACCCAAAAGACAAAGTTTCGACCAATAAGTGAAAATCATCAGGAATCCTTATTTACAAAAATAATGAAAACTGAGCTAGCTAACCAGCAATGCGGGTCTGTGACCGCTGAAGCACAGATGGCGCCCACATACAATGACATAGATAAAGAATTAGGTGACTCTTCCCCACAGGAAGAATAAGAAAGGGCGTAGAAGAATCTAAGGGCCAGGCGGGGGTCAAAGGTATCTCACGTCCACAGCTCCTCGTAAAATAGAGTCCCTTACCGTGTCAATACCGAAGAATAGACGGTATAGCTCCCGATGAGCGTGAATAGCCGGGAAAACATCAAGAAGGGAACACTGCAAGCCTTACGAAGGAGAAAAATGACTACTTCAGTTAAAACTTTAGCCATAATGTAAAAAATAACTTAAAGTTTCTGTAATACCTAAAGTTTTATATTTTATTTGGGTTTAAAGTGGCATAACTCAGTAATAAGAAAATTCATAGGTGGCAATGGTGGACGCAACTTGTTTAAGTTCACCCATTGAGAAGAGTTAATATTTTTTGACGGCCCTCTTACTGGGAAAACATATTTATTTTTTTCTGCAAAAGGATATATATCTAGGGTAATTTGAATTCATACATTTTGATATCCCATCTTTAGATTTTTTTTTGTATGGGGCACAGCAAAGACCGAGTCTACTTAACACAATATATAACAGTAACAAAAATGCAAAAAAGTGGTATCGGCTATAAATAGAGCAATAAAGCAATGTGGCCAGAGCTAATGTTGAAGCAGTAAAATTTCGTCACAATGAAAATGGTGGACACTTTAATAATTTTTTTTTTGATTATTCATAATTAGAACAACAAACGACTTAACTGTAGGAAGTTCGTTGTGTATTATTTTAGATAACACACGTAATCACACTATTTCCGCTGAGTCGAGCAAAGTTTAAAGTCGATGAAAGAAAAATAAACAAACTTCTTAGGCGCCCACATCCTGACACTGCCGTATTCATTACACTGTTGTAGAATTTGGTGGGGGGGAATGGAAAATAATTGCGTTACCTATAGACCCAGTTCTGTTTAAATATGTTTTAATGGGGTAAATACAAATAAATCCAAATGACGGTCAAAAACTGAAAATTTTAAAACAGACTCTTCACGACTGTGACTGTACCTGTAAAATAAATTTCCAAAATTCCTGTGTGGTTTTAAAGTAATATTTTCAATACTTGTTTTTGAAACAGTATTTACCCGGTGTGCCGAAGCTAAAACTAATAACCGTTTAAAGTTTTCTAAATAGTACTACTATTTAATGTGTTGTAAAACAATAGCTGGATCCTCGCGAAATCGTTTAATCGGCAAACTGTCGTAACTGGAAACATTTAAAATTAAACCTTGTACTGATCTGTGTGTATTAAGGATAACTAAGTTATAAACAAAGAATATAAAAAGGATATGATATTATCAACACTTAGGGTGTAAATATTCAGTTTATGTCTTTTATAAAATGTCCACCATTGTATTGAATACTGTCGTAAAGTACAGTTACTAAAATAGAAATAATCATCTTGGTATAGATACTGGAGAAATGCATAGCTTTGAAAAAGCTTCGGGGATAATGTCGAAGCCACTAGGCGGATGTTCTTCTACAGGCTTCTGAAATGTGAAAAAAATAAATAAATAAAATTTTTGGACGTTTCAAATAATATTGGTTTCTGACAACATGGGCGTAACAATATGGAAATCCATGAATGGTTTGGCCAATAAGGAACCACTTGATTGCCAATCAATCTCCTCCTCAATCTTTTTTCATCGTATTCTGATTCCATATGAGAAAATTTCGAATGCTCATCTGCTAGTGTATTTTCTTGAGATGATATAAATGACGCATGCAAGAGTATACAATTCAAATTCGTAATTTTGACAACCAAGGAAATAAAAGAATATTCAACGGTATGTATTGCAATTCGACACATATCAGTTTCGTAACAGATATGAATTTATTATAATGCCCTGAAGACTGTTGTAGAGATAAGGTTTTTGACGTTCTAAAATTTTCGTATGGAGCCAACCATACAGCACATCAGGGCACGCAGCTATTAACGTTCCAACAATCTTGGCCAACCGCCAACCCTGCATATTTTGCGAATTGTAAATGTCTTTAATATTTGTAAGATTGCACCTTTTTTGGCATCTCATAGATACAGTCATATTGGCAATACACAAAACCGAGATACTGACATGATTGAGAAGGTTTTAATTGTGATTTTTTTAACATTAATAATAAACCCCAAAGCTTTTAAAACGTATAGCATAAAATCAACATTAAGTTGCACCTCTTTCTTTGTACGTCCCAAAAAAAGGATATCATCCAAATAAATAAGACATCTGATACCCTTCCTCCTAAATAATTAGATATCGGTTTAAGCTGTTTCGTAAACATATATGAGCTATAGAGAGTCCCATAAACTCTTATAAATATTTTCCTGAAACTTAAACCGAAGATAAATTCTGTGACCATGAAATATCAGCACCATATAATAAGCATCTTTCAAATCAAGAGTTGTCATGTAAACATTTTTTGAAATTAAGTATTTAACAGATTTGTAGTTATCCAATTTAAACTGAGGTACAACAAGATACTGATTTAGTTTTTTGAGATTTTTTATAAACTGATAAGAATTATCTGCTTTTGGTACCAGCAAAAACAACATAAAAATTGTTTTTACCAGGGCGCACTCTCTACCATATATGAAATGCACATATGTCTACATAAATGTATGGAAATTCATTACATAGTATTTTACAAGCCTCAACAATAAGAGGTAATAGATGTGACGTCAAATCTGTTGGATGTTGAACAACAGGAAGTTAACTGAATTCTGATATTAAGGGTAGCGCTAGCTGCAATTGTTACCGTTACATTCTGAATTAAAATCAAATCTATGTACTTAAAAAACAAATTATTGGTTTTATTGATCTTTGCTAAGCAGTACATTACACGGGTTCAACGATTTTACCGATATTCTATCAATAGTTTTACCTAAAAAAATTATTGACATGTCTAACTTGCATATTATAATGATATATAATCTATAAAAGTTAAACTAACGCGCATTCGGATGCCCTAAGCCCCTAGGTGCATTTGAATATGTTTTGATGTGATATTAATATTTTAATAATTTGTAAAATTGTTAAATAATAAAAACAAAATGATTTTAAGTTTTTTAACCAACTACTAATAGCATGGGTTTAAGAATTTTACCCAAGAAAAATTTATTAGAGCACTTATTTGTACTTATAGACCAGGGGCAGAATGGCACCCTTTCCTTTCTAACTTATCCAAATTTCGTAATAATTTATTAGTTTTACTGATCTTGACTAAGCAACATATTATATGGCTTTAATGATTTCACCCATATTATATCAATCGATTAAACTAAAATGGTTTTAACGTTCTTAACCAACTGCTAATCGCTTTTGTTCAACAGTTTTCCTCATGTAAAAAATGATTAAAGGTCTTACTTTTGGTTATAGGATTAAGAGTAAGGGTTTGACGCTGACGTGTCCCCCAAGAGGTAGCTGATCGCTCTCGTCTTCCACACAATCATCAGAGAAGTCAGAATTATAAGAAGACTCACTTGAAAAATTGAAGTTCTTACTCTAAATCTTCATTCCATTGAAAGGAAAAAAATTGTATGGGTTAAACGGTTTTACAAAAAAAAAAAAAAATATATATATATATAAAAGTAGAAAATATATAACGCGGTAAGAACTAGTATATAGTAGAAAATGGATTCTTTGGGATGACCGCTAAAGCAATGGAATTTGGCTAACCGTAGACACGTGTTTCTGACTTAAGGTCTTCATCAGTACAGTCAACTAGTTGAAAGACGAGTACAACTAGCGCCAAAATGAATACACAAAACAATACCAGAGTAACCAACAGGAGCAAAACCGACATTTGTGATTACCAAGAGAACATCCGAAATCTTCGCCGCTGATACTCTATTTACCACGGAGCAGCATATAGCCACCTGTGGCGAAACTCATGACCCAAGAGTAGTAAATCAAAAGTAGAAAATATATAACAATATATATATATATATATATATATATATATATATATATATATATATATATATATATATATATATGTATATATATATATATATATATATATATATATATATATATATACGTATATATTAAAAATCGATATTATATGCTATTATACATATATCTTTTCCGGCCAAGAACTTTTGATAAAGATGTGTGAGAGCGCATTTTTATCGATTTTTAATATCTACTCTCCGCATGATCGTGCTAGTGCATACTTTTTAAATTACCTATGAGTTTGCAGCCGGAAATCACCGGAGCCCCAATTGGTGGTGCTAAATGTTACATTTAGCTTGTAGTGCTGTTTCAGTATGATAGGCGTTTCGTTTTCGATTTTATCATATCGAGCAATCTGTTATTTTAGATCTCCCTGGGTACAAGCCTGCCTGATGAGGGTAGAGGCCCAGAAATCATGATCGCAGGAGGGTACCCTGTGACATAATCGAAAGCAATTCTTCTTGTCGGCTGTTTTGCACCTGCAGAAATTATATGTTTCTGCTATTATACATATATGTATATTCTCACTTTATTTACAGTATTTAACTGTCTCTTCGGCATTATATATTATATATATATATATATATATATATATATATATATATATACATACATACTAAAAATCGATAAAAATGCGCTTTCACACATCTTTATCAAAAGTTCTTGGCCGGAAAAGATATATGTATAATAGCAGAAATATATAATTTCTGCAGGTGCAAAACGGCCTACTAGAAGAATTGCTTTCGATGGCACAGGGTACTCTCCTGCGATCATGATTTCTGGGCCACTACCCTCATCAGGCAGGCTTGTACCCAGGGAGATCTGAAATAACAGATTGCTCGATATGACAAAATCGAAACGTCTATCATACTGAAACAGTACTACAAGTTAAATGTATCATTTAGCACATATTTTTGCGTAGTAGAAATGATGTGATGAAACCCTGTTCGATCATCTGATATGGGAATTGCATAAATATGGTATGAAGTGTAAGTTTCAGGTTCTACTAACGGAATTTTAAGAGCAAATATTATTTTAGATTCGGATTGATAAGCTTCTAATTCGATGATATCTATGTATTTAGCAATGCTATCGGAATAGACCGGTAGGGGTAAATTATTTTTATGAAGAGCTTGAGAGATTTGTCTTAGAGAGCTAATCAAATCTAGTGGTGTTACTATTGAACTATGTTATATTTTAAGGCGTGCAAATGTTATAGCGTTAAATCTAAAACATTTACTTTAGCTTGGTAGAAGGCAACAGTGTCTGTCACTGATGTCTAGAATTGTTTTTTGAATATTTTCTACGTTGTCGTTAAATGTCTCCTCGTCTATTTGTAGTTTTTGTAAAGTGGTGTTAAAGCTCTTAATAACCGATGTAGTTACAGATATTTGATTTTTCATTAGGGTCTCAATGTGTAGTTCGTCGTGAGTAATTTTCTCAATACATTGGTTATAGTATTCGCCATCTGAGGCGTCCAGATTCCCTGTTAACGTTTTCCAAACTGTTCTTAAGCCATTAAGAAGTACGCGTTTTGATCGGTGTTCGGCATAATTTTGGGTATCGACTATTGTTTCTCTGTATTTGAGGTTTACCGAATCGGAGATTTGGCCTAGAAGACTAACATGACTTTGGATTTCTCCTTTGAATGCGATCATTCAGGGTGTTTCTACAGATATAAAGGTATCCAAAAGATTTTCTAAGATTTTATCATTTTTGACTATTGCGTCTTTTATGGGTTGAAGTTGTATGTAGACAAGAAGCGTCCATTTATTGTTGGAAATTTTAATGTTTCCTTCTTCATGGAGGAATATTCCTACAGTATTATTAATGGGTGTGATGGAGTATTGTGAAAGGGTGGCTACGACCAGCCAGGAGAATCTGAAAAGAAGATCTATTCAGAATACGGCTTTAGCCTATCGAAATTAAATTTAGAAGTTTGATTTGTTTGGGGATCTAGGAGAGTGGCTGAATTATGGAAAATTTCGGTAATTTCAAAAGGTCCGTTGAAAAGGTTTTCGGCTTTCGTTCTTATTTGCGATTGTTTTACGTATACTTTATCTCCAATGTTATATTCAAATGGGTTTTTCGAAACAGAATGATCGAATCTTATTTTAGCTTTTTCTTTTTGGTTTTCTATCTTTCATCTTGCAAATTTGTAAAGATAGTTCATTTTATTGTTCAGGTCTCGTACGTATTTTGATATTAATTCTTTTTGGTTGTACAGGGTTTCTAGTGGTCTACTAGATGTATGCCCGAATAGCAGTTCGTAGGGTGTAAATCCGTGTGTTTTGTTTTGCGTGTTATTGTAGATGAGGCATATGGGAGGACGTTAAACGGATGTTCGTCTGGGTTCTCGGCGAGATTTGCTCAAACCATTTCGGAGAGTGTCGCGTGAAATCTTTCAACTGGGCCATTAGATTGCGGGTGGCTAACACTTGAAAAGGACATTTTTATATCTAAGAGGTAACAAAGGTCTTTTAGAAAGGAGTTATTGAACTCACGACCATAGTCGCAATGGATCCTAAGGGGTGTACCGTAGTGTTGAAAGAACACTAAAAGGGTGTTGACGACTGATTTCGCTGATTTGTCTGAAAGCGGCTAGGCTTGAGTAAATTTCGTTAACTCGTCTCTTATTGTAAGAACGTGGTTTCTTGTGGGATATTCGAAAATGTCTATATTTACTCTTTCGAATGGCGTCTTTGGCGTTTTTGTTATAACTAATGGTCTATTAAGATTTTTTCGGCAAATTTTTACCTTTTGGCAAGTTTCGCAACACTATTAGTTTCTCGACGTCTTTCACTAAGTTATGCCAGTTGTACAGTTTACTTTTATACGCCTAACGGTTTCGTTTATACCTCTGTGAAGGTTTAACTTTCCTCGATGGTAATGGTCTAGTATTTGTGGTCGTTCTTCTTCATCTGGCGTTCGGATGAGATCTTGACATATTTTGAATTTTACATCTTTATCTGCTAAGATGTAAGATAGCATTTCCAAAATAGGCAGCAATATACGCTTGATTCTATAAAATCGTTTTTGGCGTTGAATAGGACGTAAAAGAGATGTGGGGCCACGATTTCGGGGGTCCTATGTCTTATAGATTTACTGTTCACTATATTGATTCTTGCGCCTTTAAAGTCGTAATTTTCTTCGAATATATCATCAATGATTTTGTGATGCACTTCTTGCAATTTGTCTTTCCAAAAGAAGGTGACTATTTCTTTGTTCGATTTATCTAGTAGTTGTGTATTCGCAATCTCTACTTTTGAATAGTCTATGAGGGTCTGCTTTTGTACAACTCTTCGAATTTGTTGTAATCTTCGTGTATTTCCTGATCCTCGTCTTCAGTACTATTTTCTGCTGTTTCGTCAGGTTCGGTTTCTTCGTCATTGGCGGCATAAACGCTTATCTTAATTTGTAGTTTTGCGCATTCTTCAAAATAGTTTATCTTAAGTCTTGAGATTGTATCTGCATTCTTGTTTATTTTGCCAGGTTTGTATTCGATCTTATAATTGTAACCTTAGAGTGTTAAGCGCCATCTTGCTATACTTAGCGGTCTATGGTCTGTTATCAAGGTAAATTTCCTACCAAAGAGATATGGCCGGAAGTGCTTGACAGCCCACACGATTGCTAGCGCTTCTCGTTCGATAGTAGAATATTTAGATTCGGCATTGCAAAGGGTTCGGTATGCATAAGCTATAGGAAGGTCTCTTTCTACTGGTCCTTGCGAGAGAACTGTGCCGATCGCGAATGCGCTGGCATCGGTTGTTAGAATGAAGGGTTCTTCGAAGTCAGGGTATATCAATATAGGGTCAGACATAAGGGCTTCCTTTATGGTTTCAAAGGAAGTCTTGCATTCAGCGTCGAAAAGGAATTCGACATCCTTCTGAAGAAGTTTTGTAAGAGGCTTTGACATTTTAGCGAAGTTAGAAATAAAACGTCGGTAGTAGCCTGCGAGTCCTAGAAAAGATTTAATGTTCTTGAGATTTTTGGGTGGAGGAAAATCTTGAATGCATTCGACTTTCGCTGGATTCGGTTTTACGCCATCTTTGGTGACGAGGTGCCCGAGGTATGCAACTTCCTTGCGCAGAAATTCGCACTTTTCTGGCTGAATTTTTAGATTAGCCTTGCGAAGTCGTTCGAATATTTCCTTTAGTCGGTCCCTATGGGTGTGAATGGTAGGCGAGTAGATGATTATATCATCCATATAAACCAGGCAACGTTCATTGTGAATGTCGTCTAGATTGAAAGTCTGGATCTGATCCTCGACTGCTTGTAATGGCTCTACAGATTGATTGCTGTTGTTCGGGGGATGGTTTTGGTTCGGGAGTCCCAGAAAACTTTGATAATTTTCGTTATCAGGGATTGGTTCGAAATTTTCATAAAATCCTTGATTGTCTGCACTATATGCGCGGTAATCGGACTGTTCATAATCACAGTAATGGTTATCATATGAATCATTTACATATTGGTCGGGGTCATATTCATGGGATTGAGAGTTATAGTTCATATGAAGGGTTCTATGTTGATTGGACTGAAAATTAGGGTTCCTTTGCATTCCTGAGGAGCGAAATTGGGATAACTGATTTTGTTGGAAAGTAGCAAATGGTCTGGATTGGTTAAAGGGTTGATTTTGGGAAGGACCTGGTCTTTGGATATTAGTATTATTTTGGAAATTAGGTCTATTTTGAAAATTCGTACCAAAATTAGAATAGCTTTGACTTTGTTGGGCGCGGCATTCATTAGCCATATGTCCCAAACGTCCGCAACACTTTTGGGGTTGAAAAGGGGTTTTCCTGACCGAAGGGTTAGGTCTAATTGAGATGGGTGCTGGCTTAGGGTTTTTCTGAGTTACGAAATACGAAAATTTTATTTCTCGTCTAATTTTTATTTGAGCTTCGATAAGATTTGAAGGATTTCCAGCCCTGATAATCTGGCCAAGGCGTGGCTCTAATCCTGTGAGGAGGGTATTAAGGGCCATTGTGTCAATAAGGGAACACTGTGCATTTTTTTGTTCAGGACTTAGACCAGAAGTTTTTTTAATATTTGCAAGCATTTTTGCATGGAGTACTTGCAAACGATTGAAAAATGTTAGGGGATATTCGTTAGATAATTGTTTAAGACGTTGCAGGTCTTGAATGAGTGAGGAGAGGTCCCTTGTATCGCCAAAATGCAAGGTGAGTAATTGTTTAATGTCGGCATAAGTAGAAGGGTTTCTCGAGTTTATAAGTTGAGCCGCTCTACCTCGTAGTTTATTTTGTACGAAAATCTCTAATAATTTTTTTTGCTCTGCGACTGCCATATCATTTCCACAGTCACAAGCATTAAAAAATGTCCCTAACGAGATTTGATCTCCCTCAAACTCCAGGATAATGGAAAATATCTCGGATAATTTATAGGGCTCGATAGCTTCAGTAACAGTATTTTTTGAATCTTGTGCCACAGTGGCAGTAGCTGCGCTACTAGTTTGGGAGCGTGTATCAGGCATTTTTCTTAAAATATTATTCAATATAAAAGAAATAAGCAATAACTAACACGGAAATATCAGATTTTCGAACAGAAATTCAACAAAAATCACTTCAAAACACAAAATTCAATTTTAAAAACTACCTCGCAGTTTATTTTAATGAACCAAAATTCCCAAGAAAACTTTGCTGAAATATATGTGTATATATGTATATATATATATATATATATATATATATATATATATATATATATATATATATATATATATACAGGGTGTTTCAGTTTTTTGTTGCATAACTTTAACAGTTGATAGAACTTTTCAAATTAGTGCAAAAAGTTCATATAAACATAGGTCGTGAAGCGCTTAGTTATCAAGATACAGGGTGTTAAAGTTTGCATTAAATTTTTCCTTTTTTTCCATTATATCTAAACGGTTGGACATAATGGCACAAAATTGGGTATTTGGGGGTTTTTGGGTGCGGAGAATTTAAATTCGATGTTAGTTTTCATATTGCTGCTAGAGGGCGCCACCGGCTTATCAGCACACTAACGTTATTGAACAGAACTTTTTTACCACTCGGTATATGGCTTCAGTGATTAAACTTTCTAATTCCTCCATCTCTTCTTAATAAAAAAGGTATACTTTGTTTAAGTCTCTAGGAGTGACCGTTTTCCAGAAAATCGCACTTGAAAGTTAAGGTTACCCTGCCATTTTTTAGTCTTAGACTGCCTAGCAGAACCGTGTTAATAATAACAAAAATAGTGGGCCATGAAACCTGTTGCTATGAAACCGAAAACAAAAGTAAACTTTTGAGTAAACTTCATTCATATTTGTGTATTTTATTTGCAGAAATTTCAGTTTGCCTATTTTCTTTCTCGTTTTTTGTCTACTTTAGTACTTTACTTAGTAAAATGCCTTTCGTATTTTCTAATCAAGAGTTGGCGGATATTCATTTTATTTATGGGTTTGCAAATGGTAATTCTGCCGAAGTAGCCCACGAATACAGGCGCAGATTTCCAAATAGAAGACATCCGAATCGTTCGGTTTTCGTAAGAATTCATCGGCAAATAGTTGAACAGGGTCTAGGCAACGTTCGAGAAAATGGTATTAACGTTCGGCCACCTAGAAACTTTGAAAGACAAATTTTGGGTATGTTTGATCGAGATCCAACCACAAGTGTAAGAAGAGTTTCCATTGAATTAGGAATTTCAACCAGCTATGTTTATAGAGTTCTTAAACGTGAACGGAGGCATCCTTATCATTTGCAACCGATTCAAGGATTACTACCCGGAGATGAAGAAAGAAGAATGTTATTTTGTCAGAGAATTCTTAATCTAATTGCAAATAATAGATACTTTTTAAGAAATGTCTTATGGACCGATGAATCCTGTTTTACTCGTCGTGGAATTGTAAATTTTCATAATCAGCACGTTTGGGCACATGAAAATCCACATGCCGTTAGGCCAAGAAACTTTCAATACGAGTTTAGTGTAAACGTCTGGATAGGCATTTACAACAATAATCTTTTTGGACCTTACTTTTTGCCTCAGCGGGTAAATGCAGCGGTTTTTTTGGAATTTTTAGAAACGGAACATGGGAATATGTGGGAAGACATTCCATTGAATTTAAGAAGAAGAGCTTGGTTCCAACTTGATGGATGTCCAGCACACTATGGGAGGCTGGTGAGAAACTGGCTAGATAATCATTATCCACAAAGATGGATTGGTCGTGGAGCACCAGTTCAGTGGCCTCCACGATCTCCAGATTTAAACCCTTTGGACTTTTTTCTATGGGGATTTTTAAAGGAAAAAGTATATGAAACTCCCGTTCAAACAAGAGACGAACTTTTGAATAGAATTAGGGATGCCTGTGGTCAGGTGAGACCATTCCTAAATAACATTTCACGCTCAGTTTTTCGGCGATGTGAACTATGTATTGAACAAAATGGTTCACATTTTGAACATCTTCTTTAAATTTTTTAAAATTCATTTTGTTTTCAATGGCTATTACATGTATTAGTTTCCTATGTTTTAATTAAAGTTTCGATTTTTTATATAATTTTTTTTTTATTTTGGGTTTACGTTTTTTTTTTAGTTCAAAGGAAATAGAAAAAGTGTGTCAGCCACATTTTTTAAATTATAAATTTTGGCTATGTGATAAAATAGATTACACCATACCATTATTCCAAAAACCTATATTACATTGAAAAAAAAGCAAATCTCAAAAAAGGCCAACTTTAATGGGTCATGGAAAGAGTACATTTTTTCTACCGCAAAAGATAAGTTAAAAATGTTTTAAATATTTAAAAAGCATCTATTTTTAAAATTAAAAACTTTAGAGCTCTGTGTTTTTAAAAGTATTTTAGAAAAAAAAACATATATATAAAAATTATAAAAATTTTAATCAAAAACGTTAAATTTTTTAACAATAAAAAGTTCTCCCGGAAGCTGTTTATTTTTCAGTTTTTATCGCAAAAAACTTAATAAATTTACGCAATAAATATTAAAGATAATTTTAAAAAATAAAAATACGGCAAAACTTTATATTCAGAAAAAAAAATGTTTGAAAAGTCCTTTAATTTGTTGATTAACTCATTTAACAAAGATCATAATAATTCATAGTATTTGAACTTTCAAGTGCGATTTTCTGGAAAACGGTCACTCCTAGAGACTTAAACAAGGTATACCTTTTTTATTAAGAAGAGATGGGGGAATTGGAAAGTTTAATCACTGAAGCCATATACCGAGTGGTAAAAAAGTTCTGTTCAATAACGTTAGTGTGCTGATAAGCCGGTGGCGCCCTCTAGCAGCAATATGAAAACTAACATCGAATTTAAATTCTCCGCACCCAAAAACCCCCAAATACCCAATTTTGTGCCATTATGTCCAACCGTTTAGATATAATGGAAAAAAAGGAAAAATTTAATGCAAACTTTAACACCCTGTATCTTGATAACTAAGCGCTTCACGACCTATGTTTATAAGAACTTTTTGCACTAATTTGAAAAGTTCTATCAACTGTTAAAGTTATGCAACAAAAAACTGAAACACCCTGTATATATATACACACATATATATATATATATATATATATATATATATATATATATATATATATATACACATATATATATATATATATATATACACACATATATATATATATATATATATATACGAAAAGGTACCCTTATTTATGACTTTCCTGGTATATTTTGGGAAAAATGGACACGTCAATTTTGATTTTTAGGGGGACGTCTTTTCATGTATGATTGTATAATACAGGGTGTTCCAAAAATAAGATATCGCATTACACTTGACATTTTTAAATGGAAACCCCCAATTTTTTTTCTATTTTTGGATTCTCCAGGAAGTTTTTAGTAACTTTTGTATAATAGAGTTTATACCTATCTTCAACCATTTTGAAGTTATTTGAATAATTGAATAATATCAAGTATTGATAAATTAAATTCAAGAAAGGGTCAAAATAACGAAACTTTATTATCAAAACGGAAACATTGCAAGGGCTACTGCCCGGTTGTTTAATACGTTACATTCAGTCAAAAATATTAACCATAAGTATGTGGCTAAATTAATAAGAAAATTTGAAGCAACTAGATCTGTATCTAATATTCGCCGGAATCAGGAACACTAAACCATTTACAGTTTTACATTCACATTAAAATTTAAACAAAAATTAGTTACTTAGCTACAATGTGTCAAAAAGTCAATGTGGTAATAAATGTTGAAAGTGGTGTCCGTTTACCTCCATGCAATAATAAATATTTTGCTCAAATCTATTCCTAACATTTTCACACATTTCTGGAGTTATTTGTCTGCATTCCGCCGTGATCCGCTCCCGAAGATCTTGGATGGAGTCTGGCTTACTAAAAACCTTACTTTTTATATGTCCCCAAAGAAAGTAATCTAAAGGACTCAAGTCCGGAGACCTTGGTGGCCACTCAATGGGGCCGCGCCGTCCGATCCACTGATTTGGGAAATGGGTGTCCAAAAACTGTCGTACTGGAGCTACATAGTGCGGTGGTGCACCATCTTGTTGGAAATGAAGAAAATTTTCATTATAATTAACCTCATTTTCTATTATTTCGGTTATTCGTGGCTCTATTGTATTTTCCAACATGTCCAAGTACAACTCCCCCGTCAAGTTTCCAGGAATAAAGAAAGGTCCTACAATATGATTTCCGAAAATGCCGGCCCAGACATTAATTTTTTGTGGGTATTGCGAATGTACCTCTCGAAACAAATGTGGATTCGAGTCGCTCCAATATCGACAATTATGTCTATTTACAGCACCATGTAAATAGAAGGTACATTCATCCGAAAAACAAATGTTAAATAACAAATTTGGGTTATTGTTCAAACGTTGTGTCATTAATTCGCAAAACTCCAACCTTCTATCATAATCGTCTTCATTAAGCTCATGGACAAGTTTAGTTTTGTACGGGTGAAATTTATAGGATTTCAAAATTCTTTGCACTGTTGAGCGTGTAAATCCTGAAGAAGTAGCCAGACCACGAGTACTTTGGGTGTTGTCAAGAGCCACGTGTCCCAAAACTGCTATTTCTCTGGCTTCATTTCTACTTGGACGATTTTCCTGATTCCGGCGAATATTAGATACAGATCCAGTTGCTTCAAATTTTCTTATTAATTTAGCCACATACTTATGGTTAATATTTTTGTCTGGATGTAACGCATTAAACAACCGGGCGGTAGCTCTTGCAATGCTTCCGTTTTGATAATACAGTTTCGTTATTTCGACCCTTTCTTGAATTGAATAAATCATTGCAAAATATTATAATAGAACTAGGCAACTTAACGATTTCAAATCAAAGATAAAGTTGTTCTATGATTTACGATGACATTGACGGATGCTAAATTTCTTGCTGGTATCGGTGATTATTATTTTTTTCCGTATTATCAGTACTAAATTAAATGAGGCGAATTTTATAAAAAAAATTAAAAAAACTTCAAAATGGTTGAAGATAGGTATAAACTCTATTATACAAAAGTTACTAAAAACTTCCTGGAGAATCCAAAAATAGAAAAAAAATTGGGGGTTTCCATTTAAAAATGTCAAGTGTAATGCGATATCTTATTTTTGGAACACCCTGTATTATACAATCATACATGAAAAGACGTCCCCCTAAAAATCAAAATTGACGTGTCCAAGCGTTTTTCCCAAAATATACCAGGAAAGTCATAAATAAGGGTGGGACCTTTTCGTTGGGCCACCCTGTATATATATATATATAATTTAACTTTTAAGAAGATAGGAATGTCTTTTCGTTTAAACATCACATCGTGCTATCTTTATAACCATTATTTTACTACATTTGTCAAAGAATAAAAAAACACCCGGGGAAATTTCCTACCTCGTTTAATATCATCCCTCTTGACACCTCTTACTAATGCGCCTAACTGGTCGCCAGCTTGGGCCTCTTCCAAAATCTGGTGAAACATTTCAACTCCCGTCACTGTACTTTTGATAACTTTACTGTAACCTACAAACTCACATTCTGCACCTTTCTTGAGAACGCCTCTTTCAAGCCTACCGGTCACAACAGTACCACGACCTAAAAGTATGAAATGAAAATATGAAATTTACATCGACGTTTCGCTCATTATATTGAGCTTTCTCAAGATTGAAATTTATTTTCTAAAATACAAAATATAGTTAATATGTAAAATTTAAAATGGTTTAAAAACACTACTCAAAAAACATTAAATTTAAAACAATGTTCACTGTTATTCACACGAATGTTTCCAAGGTGCATACTATGTTTAATATTAACATAGAACGAAAGCTTTCACGGCTGTGGTCAATTAAGAAATTATGGTTCTTAGGATTAGACCGTGTCAAAAATGGAATCACTTCTCGACGTTTCGCCTTCCTTTGCACGAGGCATCTTCAGGGATCTTCACTTCACGAGATCAGAACACTGAATGAGCTCGGAGAGACCCAGGCCGGCTATTTATAGTCGACCCGTGTTTATCGAAGCGTGACTCGGTGTAAGGATCGGTTTCCATGTATGATGTAGCCCGTATCTCTATTAAAATTGTTAACATGCTTATAAATTTCAATAGATTCTCTAATTTTGCGTTTATAGAGTCCCGAAACCGATGCAAGAACTTTGGTTTCTTTTACGTTTATAACATGCCCAGTAGAATGTTGGTGTTCAGATACAGCAGATTATACAATTTGTTTCTTTCTGATACATCGTTCATGTTCCTTAAGCCTAGTCGATATAGATCGTCCAGTTCCTCCAATATAGACATCACCACAGGAACAAGGATTTGCATATACTCCTTCCGTTTGAAAAGGAATAATGTCCTTTGGCGATCTCAAACATTGTCCAATTTTCTTGTGTGTGTTAAAGATTGTACGTATGTTGGACCGGCAAAGTAACCTTGCAATCTTTCCGTGTATAAATGGAAGAACTACATTTCCTATCGGTAATTCCTTATTAGTATCATTTCGTGGAGTACGATCATTAAATTTTCTAATTGATCGTCTAATATTCAGTCTACATCATACATGGAAACCAATCGTTACACCGAGTCACGTTTCGGTAAACACAGGTCGACTATAAATAGCCGGCATGGGTCTCTCCGAGCTCATTCAGTGTTCCGATCTCGTGAAGATCCCTGAAGATGACTCGTGCAATCGAAGGCGAAACGTCGAAAAGTGAGTCCATTTTGACACGGTCTAATCCCAAGAACCATGATTTCTTAATATTAATTTTTTTTAAAATGTATTTTTCTTTTTATGGTCATTGTTTTTTTTAAATAATAATAAATTAAGTTTTTGAGTAATGTTTTTTAACCATTTTAAATTTTATATATTAACTATATTTTTAATTTCAGAAAATAAATTTCCATCTCGAGAAAGATCAATATAATGAGCGAAACTATATATATATATATATATATATATATATATATATATATATATATATATATATATATATATATATATATATATATATATATATATATATATATATATATATATATATATATATATATATATATATATATATATATATATATATATATATATATATATATATATATATATATATATATATATATATATATATATATATATATATATATATATATATATATATATGTTGATTTTTACTCCTTCACGGATGGAAAAATACAATGTGTTTTCATTCCGGGTGTACATCCGTTCACTACTGTCGTTCTGAAAAGAACAGTTTTGCTGACGTTTCGCCAAAATCACATTTGGCATTTTCAAAGCTTTCTTTCTCGCGTCCGAATAGAGACTATATATATATATATATATATATATATATATATATATATATATATATATATATAATTTTAAGTGGCAAAAACTATAACTTGGTTATTTTAAATGTTGTATATACAAATCGTTAACCATTTTCGAGCATTATTTTCACTTGTAAACTACTTAAGCGTCAAGTATAACGGAAATATGTAGAAGCTTTTTGGTTTTTATAAAAGATGGAAGTCAGTCATTTCATTCCAGATCCACGATTAATTACTATAAAATATTTTCCGAGTGTGTATTATTTTGAGTTGTGTCTTTTTTAACTTGAAATTTAATATATTTGTGTGTATTATTTTGACTTGTGACACTCTTCAATCGAGTGGGCGTAACGAAATGTTTACTTTTTGGTGATTATAAAAGGAAGAAGACTGTGAAATAAAACTTGTTATTTTTGATTACTTTTAATATATAATAACTTTATTTAGAAGTATTCAAATTACAACGATTTTTTACGACTTCTATACAATCGTCATAATCTCCAAGCGTAATTTGTACATAGTACATACATTTTTCGTAATATGTTCTAAAATTTAACTTGTTTAACAGGTTTAATTTATAAAGAATCATATGCTGAATATTCAAAAGGTTACATGTATCGTCATCACAAAAAACATCGAATTCCCGCATTTAAAACAAATTTTCTACAAGGTGCATTACTATGAATGAGGCTTTTCTTGTAAATAAGTCTGTTATCTATTTCGTAGTTCTCAGGTTTGCTTCTAAATAACAGTTCTTTTAACCCAGGTGTTAATTGAATTTCTTCATTATCAAGACTTAAAATATTATCATTCATATGTACAGGATAATTTGAAATTAGTAGCTCTGAGTGTACTAATCGTACACCAAAACTATTATCACAGTCTGGTAGTTCCATACTCTTTAAATAATAGACAACTTATAAACGAATATTGCATAAGGTATATCTTTTACAGGAACATAGCCACTCAAGCACATTTAGAGTTACATGCTAATCTCCAAACTTAAATAATTTCACTGGTTTGTCCTAAACTGACACTTTCCAACGTTTCACTTTGAGTTGCATTAGGTATCTTCAGGGATCTTCACAAGATCAGAAGTTTTTTTTTCGGTTAGGTATGGACTTAACCTAACCTATTAATAGACTAATCTATATATCACAAGTGAATTTTTTTAAGCTTGGAGATTAGCATGTTACTGTATGAATGTGCATGAGTTATGCTATATTCCTATAAAAGATATATCTTATATAATATTCGTTTATATGTTGTCTATTATTCAAAGGGTATGGAGATACCAGATAGTTTAGGTGTACGATTAGTAGACTCAGAGCTAACTGGAACTTATCATGTACATGTAAATGGTAATATATTAAGCCTTAATAATGAAGAAAACCAATTAACACGGGGTTAAGAGAACTGTTATTTAAAAGCAAACCTGAAAACTATGAAATAGATGACTTAATTATTTACAAGAACACATAATATATTGAATAAAAATAATTATAGTAAACTTTGACTCTTATTAGATTAAGATTACTAATAGAAATAATGCCTTCCAATGAACCATGCTGTGCACATATATGTGGTTGTATAGATATGAGGGTGTATAAGTGTGCAAAGTGTGAGCATGGATAGCTATGTCACGAGTGTTTATGGTATAAAATATCCTGACAAGTTGATATTTCTCAGTATAGAGTAAGACTTAATAGAGATTACAGCTCCGTACTTTCCTATTAGAAACTAGAAAGAAGTACAGTTTCCGACAGATAAATCCGTACGGCCTGATTGCTTCATTGTAAATTGTATTTCGTACTTCTTTATTTATCTGAATTACCTTTCAAATTTGACAGTTGTAACATCACAAGATGACATGATTAATTGTTAACGTTATTTGACGTTTATCGATTTTTGATGTCAGTCTTACTTTATTAAGTGCACATGCCACATTTAATTATTGTTACAAAAACTGCAATAATAATTAAACTAATAGAACAAGGCTAGGCTCTCGGGGGAGTGGCCAGTTATGTTGGTATACGTAAGAGTACTATTCAGCGATTGTAAAAAAATGGCGTGAAGAACATACCTTGGAAAGATCAGCAGGAAAAGTTTAAGTAACAAAATTTCAAGGATGAAAATTATGCTCACTTAGTAGACTTTTTAAGGCAAAATCCATAGGACAGAGTTTCCAGGCTCAAATAGGACAGCTCAACGTGGTGTAATACAATGTTCCAACTTAAGAAATAAAGCAGCTGCCCCAAAACCTTTGTTAAAACCCAGTGATAAAGAACAAAGGGTCGGATTTGGAATATTTGCCGCAAAATGAAGATTTTTGGGGAAAGGTAATGTTTTCTGATGAAAAAATATTTCAGTCTACGTATAATGGGCGGATTCGTGTCTACTTACCGCCAAATTCTCAGTACTATCCAAAAAACTCCCAAAACCAGCAAACTAGTGGCCGCTTTTCTGTCAGCGTTTGGGCTTGGATAAGCGCTTGTGTTTATAGGCAATCCCAATATTAAAATATATCTGTGGTGCTCTTCGTTGTTTGTATTATGTTGTGCAGACATTTAATAACCCTGCTTTATTAATTTTATCATTTGCTTTCCAAGATAATGCATTGGTAAAAGTGAATTGTGTCATTATGTTCTTTACGACTGATGAGAACATAATAAATGATAATAAGCATAACTGTAAACTGATCGGCGAAATGAAATGAAAAATTTTAAAATTTGAACCTTCAAAAATGGGTAATTTATAGTTTTTCTGACACAACAAGCATGTTTTTATAGTTTTTTTTTTGGATTGTTTACTTACATCCGCATCAATTTAAGGAGATTTAGACCGGTATTAAACTTAGTACTTCTAGTAAGCCGGCCATAATTCAGAAAACTGGACTATACCCGTAAATGTCAAATAAAGTCCCGTCATGTTAACTTAAACCTGGTCTAAGGAATATGAGCATTAAAATTTAACAGTATATCATTAAAAGCGCGAGTTTTGAGGTATGTCGTATATAAAAATGCAGATTAACAAAAAAATTTAGCTTTTGTTGGTTTATTATTGGTAATTTTTTATAGTCAATATTAATAGCCATAGTAGATGTTCCTATGTAAGCATGTGTACAGGATTATTGAGGAAAAGTTAGTCACCTACTTAAATTGTTATTGTGGAAGTTTCTTTATGTAAAAAACTTCTGCTTATGATAAGACAAAGCATAGGTACATGCGGGTGTATATCTTCTAACTTAAAAAGTAGGAGTATTTTACTCTTAGTGCGCTTTCATATTTGTAAAAATCCAGTATGGCCAGAATAAAATGACGGCCCATTAAAAGGTAAAAAGATATTTACTAAAAAACTACTTATCGCATTTCCCCAAATTTCTCAGAATGTGGGGTACATATCCAAGAAGGCGAAATAAAATATCTGCGTAATAAAATTTTAGGAAATTATTGCTAAAAACTGCTGCTCCAATTTACCTTAACCATTGCACAAGAATCAAGTTTGATATAGTGATAAAATGGAAAATTTTAGCGTTCAAGTCAATATAGAGTTTGTGGGGACTAAACAGTCATTCAAGATTTATGGCCACTTTTCGATATTATCAGAGGTACATTTGACGGCTTATATTTTTTTAATGCATCAACATAAACCATTTTAGCATGGTAAAAACTTCCAAATGTGATCTTCTTTCAACTGGGGTATTTTTGTTTAGCATTCTTTAATAACCGTATACAGAGTAAATAAAAATCCTGGATGCAAATTCTCTCGATTAATTTAAATGGAACAAAAGACTAACAAACAATTGCATTCATTGTGTTTAGATTGACAAGTAATCTATCTACATGTTGAGATCATTTACCTAATTTAAAGTTGGATTTTTTTTCAAAGAAAATGCCAAAAAAAGATTTTTGTTTGGCAATCGCATAACTTGCTCCTAACACATAATTTATCTCGATCATTTCGTAATATCCACTAGTTTTTATTATTAGATCATTGTAATACTATCACTTGTATTTGTAAAATTTTTAGTTAAAATTTTTTTTTATTAGTGATAATTTTTATTTTTTAAAATCTTGAACTTTTTCGGCTCATCCATGCTGGTATGAATAAATTTAAAAAAAATTATCTTGAAAGAAGAACACTTTGCAAAATTTTCCTGTAATAAACTGAGATGTCCACCTCTCATGTTTTCGAAAAGTTGCCATAAATCTTGAACAACTCTGTATAGATCACACAAACCCTAGACTAAATCAATAGCTAATAAGGGAGGAATCTGAAAATATAATAATTTACAGGTCGTGCTATTTAAATTAATAGATAAAATTTGCATCTAGGATTTTTATTTACCCTATATACCGTTAACAAAGAATGCTAAACAACCGCAGTTAAAAGAAGACCACATTTGGAAGTTTTTACCATGCTAAAATGATTTATGCTAACGCATTGAAAAAATACAAGCCATCAAAATATTGAAAAGTGGCCATAGATCTTGAATGACTATGTATTAGTCCGCACAAACCCTATATTGGGTGAATGGCCAAAAAGGGAGGAATCTGAAAATAAAACAATATACAGCGTGTTTCATTTAAAAAAAATTAAATTTGGTTTGTGGCAAACATATCCTCGACCCTGCATAATCAAAAATAATTTTAGGTTATTTCTCTCAGCAGTCCTTACAACTTTCGTACATTTTTTTTTTAATTCTCACAATAACCGAGCTATTGGATTTGAACACACTGTTGGACCACACTGTATATCATTTAAACACAAAATGCCCTTTTTCTTGGGCATTTCATGAACCTGCAAGTCTTTAATTTAGGCAGATTGTGTATACATAATACGTGAAAACGATTTGGACTTTTTAAGTAGAGCCCAGCCAGACGATGCAACTTTATGTTTTTACTCAATATGCCGATGCTTAATGCCCTGACTAAGCTCTTCGCGAAATGAGGAATTTCTCAATAAGATATATCCATATAGTTATTTGGTAGTAAGATAACACACTGTATACATATCAATATGTGCCTATTTTCTTTATTACGAGGACAGTTCTGTTAAAAGGGTTTTACCTATTTTTGTACCCAAATAACCAGGACTTAACTTATAAGAGATTATAAGTACAATTTAAACAATATCTATAAAATTATTGCCAATATAAACCAGAATTATACGATTTTTTAAAATTTATTTTTCTTCCTATTTATTTTCAATATATTTTCTACTGTTTCTTCATATACACATACCGTTTTTTTAATTATGCTTTTATTTGTTGTCAACATTTTTTAATTTTAATTATTTTGTATTTCTTTTAAGTTTATGTATATGGCCGACAAAAAAATTAACGACAACTTTTAATATTTTTCTCCATAAGTAGAAGATTTTGTCTTCTATTCTAAGAACAGGAAATAGAATATTACCGACTTTTTTAAACATTTCATTAAGCAACTATTTTGTTTCGCGACACGGGATAGACCAAATTTGACCAGTTCATCCCTGTTTTACACTTTATTTTTGTCTAAAATTTCAACTCCATTGTATACGTACTTTTTATGTTACTGATACATTTAATTAGGCCGTCATTTTTGATCACTATCAAGACTCCACCACAAAAATTTTCCATTTTATCCCCATATTAAACTTGATTCTTGTGCTATGGTTAAGGTAAATTGGTGCAACAGTTTTTAGTAATAATTTCTTAAAATTTTATTAGGTCGATATTTTAATTCGCCTTCTTGGATATGTACCCCACATTCTGCAAAATGTGGGGAAATTGGATAAGCAGTTTTTTAGTCATTTTCTTTTTTCATTTTAATAGGCCGCCATTTTATTCTGCCATACTAGATTTTTACCAAAATGTTACCATGTTATTCTCATGTGGAGATGATATGACCCTTAATTTTTGACAGACAGACCGACGGAATCAAGAAAATATGTTTTTCGTCGTCTAGGGGCCCTGACACGCAAAGATCTGAAAAAATCTGGGAGGGTGATTTTTTCACGATTACAATACTTCCCTTTTTAGAGGGAAGTAATAATAACAATATATTGTATCTTCCTAATCATCTTAAATACAATTCTAATACATGGTCGATGTTTGTGACATCGGTAATTAGGTACACTGCTGGTTTGTTTTAAAGAACAATGATTCTAAGGAAACCGCTTCCCTTACACAATATCTGTTTAGTATTTACTTGGTACACATCTCATTTAATTGTTTTATATTGTATGACCTATAATAATTACTGTAATATTCATTAAACCACTTATACTCATTGCTTTCTTCCATAATATTTAGAAATAACATAAAGGAAATTACCTATTTCAGTGAAATCAAAACGATTCACAGTTCGATGAGTAAAATATATTACATTATGAAATGCCTATTTTTAATAGTCAAATTGTCTGATGTGCTATACGTCGAAGCATTATGAGTTTTTCATCAAGAGACTTCACAGATTCTGTAAGGGCATGCTTATACCCAATATGCCGATATTCGAGTTCAAGTTTATTGTTAGTGGGAGATATTAGTCGGTTAAACTAATGGAAAGTTGCGCATGCATACAGTTTGTTACAAATTCGAGGTACGAGCATTGGAAATGGTAATATTAATTTTACTTTTTATTTCAGTCCACCTAGTTTTTCCATAACTTGTGTTAACTCCGTCTTAGCAATTAGAGTTGATATTTACTTTGACCTGCTGTAATTAAGAAATCGTATTGCGACAAAAGTAATCTATGGGTGATCAATCTACACTGCCCGTCAAAAAGTCCGGCCAAATAGAAAATTATGTTGGTTGTCAAAGAAAAAACTTATATTTTTCTCATTAATATTCTTTAAATATTTTATTTTTATAATTGATAATGATTATGAAAAATTCGTTTGTTGATTGATTAAAGAGGTAATTTACATTAACAAATGTACACATTTTTTTAATATGACACACAGCAAAAATATATTCCATTACATCTGTCGAGAGACCGTGCAAATATTCTAAGGGGTGACCTCATTAGACACCTCACTTGATAAAATATCTTGTCTCCTTTTCTAATTCGCAGAGTTAATACGCTGTTTCGTTCATATGCTGTTATAAAAGCTTGCCAACGCTGTAGGGATGT
>JAUTXW010001949.1:70000-80000 GCA_030620095.1 Kuschelorhynchus macadamiae
ATATATATATATATATATATATATATATATATATATATATATATATATATATATATATATATATATATATATATATATATATATATATATATATATATATATATATATATATATATATATATATATATATATATATATATATATAAATATACATATTTATATATATATATATATATATATATATATATATATATATATATATATATATATATATATATATATATATATATATATATATATATATATATATATATATATATATATATATATATATATATATATATATATAATATATATATATATATATATATATATATATATATATATATATATATATATATATATATATATATATATATATATATATATATATATATATATATATATATATATATATATATATATATAGCTAGCTAGTTATTCTAATACTCGGCACCTTACCTCGAGCAACGCTGATTCTAACATGGAAATGTCTGATTTCGTAATGAGCTTCACCCTATTGTTTTAAGTACTATATGTTTAGGTACTGGAGAGACGCTCTAGAATAATTCCAATATGAAGAATTATTTGAATCTGAATTACATATATCACCGTCGATATCAGGACTGGAAACAACTCTTAACTTGGCATGACGACTGTAGTTACTAGAGGAGCGTTTTGATTTCCCTACTCAGGATGCTTTCAACAATAATTTACATTTAGTAGCTAGACGTATAAATTCATATTTTGGTTCTGAATTTTTAAAAATATATAGCATAGTCTATTAGGAAATCATGTTTCTTGGGATTAGATCGTGTCAAAAAGGAATCCCTTTCCGACGTTTTGCCTTCCATTGCACGATACATCTTTAGGGATCTTTACTTCATGAGATCGGAATACTGAATGGAAAAGATCCCTGAAGATGCCTCGTATTCGAAGGCGAAACGTCGGATAGTGATTTCATTTTGACACGGTCTAATCCCAAGAACCATAATTGCTTAATTGAGCACAACCGTGAAAGCTTTCGATCTCTGTTAGCATAGATCTAGTAAAATCCCTAAACTAAAGGTAATATAATTTTAAAGGAGTTTAAATTTTTAGGGTTGACAGCAATTAGTTTTTGATATTTGAAATGGTACATTTTGTAGGAAATATCTTTAGACTGGTTAGAATTATTTTTAAAAACCTTGAATGTTTAAGATTGTTTTTGGATTTACAGACACTTTTGAACTTGATACACGTACAGTATTTAGATTAGTATTTTGGAAAATATTAGAAATTAAACTAAAATATATGGTCTTAAAATAGCATAAATACCTAGACCCAAAAATAATGTAAATGATATATATATATATATATATATATATATATATATATATATATATATATATATATATATTATATCCAATAAGTACTAAATTTTATATATCAAACATAAATCTTTAGGTTTTTGTTTATTTTAAACTAAATTACTGAAATAACAAAATAATTTTTTTAAGGATAATTTGCATTTATTCAGTCAGAAAAGTCCACTATATTTCAATTAAACGAAGTGTTCAGGTATATCTTGTTTTTCCTGAAATTTTAAAGTTAATATAAGTAACGGAAATTCTTACGATCATTATTTTATCAATAGAAAAATACTTATCAGCTTTTTCAATAAAGCAATTGTCAGGTAATAAAAACTAAAAAGGACACTAGAAATAGGTATGCTGTTAAATACTTTTTATAAAATATTTAAAAAGTTGAATACTAGAAACAATATATGTTATTAGGTACAAATTATATTTTATATTTCGAGTCAGCTATATTTTAATATGATTCTTATATTCTTCAGAAACTATTCTAGTAATTATTATTCTAAAGCAACAAATTCCCAAAAACTGAAAAAATATCCAAAAACGTCGTATTCATTTCTAACGAGCTGGACTGACAAACATTCTGTATAACTTCAAAAATTTTATTTACAGATACTTTCGAGGTATAGTCAAAAGCAGCGTTATCGTGCGGGTCATACGGTTTATCAACGACGAACTTTTTAAGTTTGTTTTTCTTTTATTACGTGTAATCATATCCTCCGCATAAAATCCGGAAGATGAATTAGATAGACCTATGAGATTTTCATATGAAAAAGAGGATAAACATATAGATACCAGCAGTTGCAAAAATCTTTGAGCGATGTCACTTCAAAGTCTGATTGACAAGTCAGTGACAAAATGAGTAATAGAAAACAATTTTCGGGTTTTTTGCATCCACAAGCGAAAAAAATGGTATTAAATCTAACAAAATATTACGAACATGAAAATTCACCGGCCAATCTCCAGGAGACAGTAGCAAAAGCTCTGAGAATCGGTATAAGGACTGTGCAGGAAATTGTGCATGAAAAAAAGCACTACTACTAGTATTACTACCGAAGAAGATTAAGAAATGTACACGAAAAAAGCCAAAGACAGAAGTCTTAAGTGACAATGTAAAAATTGATGTTCGTAATGCAATTTACGATTTATACACATCAAAAACTAATATGAAGCAAGTTTTAAAAGCAGTTTTAAATTGGACTAAAATCGTTGTCGAAATTAATAAAAATGTTGGGTTTTCGATGTAAAAAGGACTGTAATCGAAGATTTTTATGCGAGTTGCCACATATAGCAAGTCAGCGTATCCAGTTTTTAAAGAAATTCACGGAAAATGTTAATTCAAAATTAGTATTTTTAGACGAGACTTGGATATTTTCTAATGGAAGTGGTTCGAAATCTTGGCAGGACGAGTCTGTAGAAAGTGTCAAGAGAAAAAAGGGATGTGGGACGGGAAAACGGTTCATCATTTTGCATGCAGGTTCTTCAACAGGATTTCTCCCAGGTGCAAGTTTACTGATTTCTTCAACATCCAAAAGCATGGACTACCATGATAATATGAACTGTGAACTGTTTGAAAAGTGGTTAAAAGAACAACTGATTCCAAATTTAGATGCTCCAACTTTAATCATTCTGGACAATGCATCTTATCATTCAAGAATCTTAAATAAACAACCTACTTCATTCTGGAAGAAAAGTGATATTTATGACTGGCTAATAAAACAAAACCAAAATCCTTCACCCAATATGCTGAAACTAGAACTTCTTTTAATTGCAAAATCTATTAAAAAACCAACAATATATGCCATAGATGAAATATTACGGGAAAATGGACATGACAGTTTAACGCAATAGAATTAATATGGGCTGGGGCAAAATCATATTACGAAAAACACGTGAACGATGATCTTACATCAGATGAAGTGCAAATTGTTTGGCTAGATTCATTAAATTATATTACGCCGGAGTACTGGAAGAAATCTGAATATACGGAGAAATTTTAATATGGGATTGGTGGAATCGAGAATGAGTTCTAGATGTCGAAATAGCACCTATGATCATTGCGCCATTTGAGGACGACTCAGAAGATGAGGACTTTTTAAGTGATAATGATTTTTTTAGTCTATAATATTAAAAAGTTTCTGAAGGGTTATATTAGTCTTTGACGTGTATAAATCATAAATTGCATTATGAATATCCATTTTTGCATTGTAACTTACGTCTTTTGTCTTTGGATTTTTTCGTGTACATTTCTTAATCTTCTTAGGAAGTAAATTATGGTTTTTTTTTTCATGCACAAGTTTCTGTACATTCCTTATAACGATTTTGCCACTGGCTCTTGGATATTAACCAGTGATTTTTAATTTAAAATTTTTTTTATTAGATTTGACACCATTTTTTTGCTTACTTTTTTAAAACATTTGTAATTTTGTACGCAATAAATAAATAATTATAGAATACTTGTTCCAATTTTAAAGCGTGTTTAAAATAAGTAAATTTTTTTATTAATTATTATTACAAAATTTGATAAATAAAAATCGGTAAAATCGCTTTATCAGAAGCTAACGAAAAATACAGGCTATATATATATATATATATATATATATATATATATATATATATATATATATATATATAGCCTGTATTTTTCGTTAGCTTCTGATAAAGCGATTTTACCGATTTTTATTTATCAAATTTTGTAATAATAATTAATAAAAAAATTTACTTATTTTAAACACGCTTTAAAATTGGAACAAGTATTCTATAATTATTTATTTATTGCGTACAAAATTACAAATGTTTTAAAAAAGTAAGCAAAAAAATGGTGTCAAATCTAATAAAAAAAATTTTAAATTAAAAATCACTGGTTAATATCCAAGATCCAGTGGCAAAATCGTTATAAGGAATGTACAGAAACTTGTGCATGAAAAAAAAAACCATAATTTACTTCCTAAGAAGATTAAGAAATGTACACGAAAAAATCCAAAGACAAAAGACGTAAGTTACAATGCAAAAATGGATATTCATAATGCAATTTATGATTTATACACGTCAAAGACTAATATAACCCTTCAGAAACTTTTTAATATTATAGACTAAAAAAATCATTATCACTTAAAAAGTCCTCATCTTCTGAGTCGTCCTCAAATGGCGCAATGATCATAGGTGCTATTTCGACATCTAGAACTCATTCTCGATTCCACCAATCCCTTATTAAAATTTCTCCGTATATTCAGATTTCTTCCAGTACTCCGGCGTAATATAATTTAATGAATCTAGCCAAACAATTTGCACTTCATCTGATGTAAGATCATCGTTCACGTGTTTTTCGTAATATGATTTTGCCCCAGCCCATATTAATTCTATTGCGTTAAACTGTCATGTCCATTTTCCCGTAATATTTCATCTATGGCATATATTGTTGGTTTTTTAATAGATTTTGCAATTAAAAGAAGTTCTAGTTTCAGCATATTGGGTGAAGGATTTTGGTTTTGTTTTATTAGCCAGTCATAAATATCACTTTTCTTCCAGAATGAAGTAGGTTGTTTATTTAAGATTCTTGAATGATAAGATGCATTGTCCAGAATGATTAAAGTTGGAGCATCTAAATTTGGAATCAGTTGTTCTTTTAACCACTTTTCAAACAGTTCACAGTTCATATTATCATGGTAGTCCATGCTTTTGGATGTTGAAGAAATCAGTAAACTTGCACCTGGGAGAAATCCTGTTGAAGAACCTGCATGCAAAATGATGAACCGTTTTCCCGTCCCACATCCCTTTTTTCTCTTGACACTTTCTACAGACACGTCCTGCCAAGATTTCGAACCACTTCCATTAGAAAATATCCAAGTCTCGTCTAAAAATACTAATTTTGAATTAACATTTTCCGTGAATTTCTTTAAAAACTGGATACGCTGACTTGCTATATGTGGCAACTCGCATAAAAATCTTCGATTACAGTCCTTTTTACATCGAAAACCCAACATTTTTATTAATTTCGACAACGATTTTAGTCCAATTTAAAACTGCTTTTAAAACTTGCTTCATATTAGTTTTTGATGTGTATAAATCGTAAATTGCATTACGAACATCAATTTTTACATTGTCACTTAAGACTTCTGTCTTTGGCTTTTTTCGTGTACATTTCTTAATCTTCTTCGGTAGTAATACTAGTAGTAGTGCTTTTTTTCATGCACAATTTCCTGCACAGTCCTTATACCGATTCTCAGAGCTTTTGCTACTGTCTCCTGGAGATTGGCCGGTGAATTTTCATGTTCGTAATATTTTGTTAGATTTAATACCATTTTTTTCGCTTGTGGATGCAAAAAACCCGAAAATTGTTTTCTATTACTCATTTTGTCACTGACTTGTCAATCAGACTTTGAAGTGACATCGCTCAAAGATTTTTGCAACTGCTGGTATCTATATGTTTATCCTCTTTTTCATATGAAAATCTCATAGGTCTATCTAATTCATCTTCCGGATTTTATGCGGAGGATATGATTACACGTAATAAAAGAAAAACAAACTTAAAAAGTTCGTCGTTGATAAACCGTATGACCCGCACGATAACGCTGCTTTTGACTATACCTCGAAAGTATCTGTAAATAAAATTTTTGAAGTTATACAGAATGTTTGTCAGTCCAGCTCGTTAGAAATGAATACGACGTTTTTGGATATTTTTTCAGTTTTTGGGAATTTGTTGCTTTAGAATAATAATTACTAGAATAGTTTCTGAAGAATATAAGAATCATATTAAAATATAGCTGACTCGAAATATAAAATATAATTTGTACCTAATAACATATATTGTTTCTAGTATTCTACTTTTTAAATATTTTATAAAAAGTATTTAACAGCATACCTATTTCTAGTGTCCTTTTTAGTTTTTATTACCTGACAATTGCTTTATTGAAAAAGCTGATAAGTATTTTTCTATTGATAAAATAATGATCGTAAGAATTTCCGTTACTTATATTAACTTTAAAATTTCAGGAAAAACAAGATATACCTGAACACTTCGTTTAATTGAAATATAGTGGACTTTTCTGACTGAATAAATGCAAATTATCCTTAAAAAAATTATTTTGTTATTTCAGTAATTTAGTTTAAAATAAACAAAAACCTAAAGATTTATGTTTGATATATAAAATTTAGTACTTATTGGATATAAAAACATATATAATATATATATATATATATATATATATATATATATATATATATTTCATTTACATTATTTTTGGGTCTAGGTATTTATGCTATTTTAAGACCATATATTTTAGTTTAATTTCTAATATTTTCCAAAATACTAATCTAAATACTGTACGTGTATCAAGTTCAAAAGTGTCTGTAAATCCAAACACAATCTTAAACATTCAAGGTTTTTAAAAATAATTCTAACCAGTCTAAAGATATTTCCTACAAAATGTACCATTTCAAATATCAAAAACTAATTGCTGTCAACCCTAAAAATTTAAACTCCTTTAAAATTATATTACCTTTAGTTTAGGGATTTTACTAGATCTATGCTAACAGAGATCGAAAGCTTTCACGGTTGTGCTCAATTAAGCAATTATGGTTCTTGGGATTAGACCGTGTCAAAATGAAATCACTATCCGACGTTTCGCCTTCGAATGCACGAGGCATCTTCAGGGATCTTTTCCATTCAGTATTCCGATCTCATGAAGTAAAGATCCCTAAAGATGTATCGTGCAATGGAAGGCAAAACGTCGGAAAGGGATTCCTTTTTGACACGATCTAATCCCAAGAAACATGATTTCCTAATAGACTATGCTATATATTTTTAAAAATTCAGAACCAAAATATGAATTTATACGTCTAGCTACTAAATGTAAATTATTGTTGAAAGCATCCTGAGTAGGGAAATCAAAACGCTCCTCTAGTAACTACAGTCGTCATGCCAAGTTAAGAGTTGTTTCCAGTCCTGATATCGACGGTGATATATGTAATTCAGATTCAAATAATTCTTCATATTGGAATTATTCTAGAGCGTCTCTCCAGTACCTAAACATATAGTACTTAAAACAATAGGGTGAAGCTCATTACGAAATCAGACATTTCCATGTTAGAATCAGCGTTGCTCGAGGTAAGGTGCCGAGTATTAGAATAACTAGCTAGCGAATAAACCTACCATTAGTATGTATATATGTTTCTTTTTCTGGAGATAAATGGATAGAACTTATACATTCTAGCTTTCCTTGACTGGATGCAGTATGCGAAAACGATAGAAAACTTGTCATTTCAACGAGAGAATACTGTTAAAAAGTTTGAGCGTTACTTCGTTTTTTGTGATGACGATATATGTAACTTTTGAATATGCAGCATATGGTTCTTTATAAATAATACCCGTTAAATAAGTTAAACTTTAAAACATATTACGAAAATTTTATACAATATGTACATAGTGCATAGTGGAGATCATAGCGATTTTATAGAAGTCGTAAAAATCGTTGTAATTTGAATACTTCTTAATTAAATTTAGAGTGTTATATGAATCCTGATATTTTCTAATAAATATATAAATAGAAGTTTTTGTATTTTATTTCACAGTCGTCCTCCTTTTATAATTCCCAAAAACCTTCTAGAAAATTCGTTACCCAAGCTTCAAGAGCATAAGTCAAAATAATACGTACAAATATATTAAATTCCAAGTGAAAAAACGACGCAACTCAAAATGCAATGCAAACGTGTCACAAGTCAAAATAATACATACAAATACGCTAAATTCAAGGTAAAAAATTACCCAACTCAAAATAAAACACTTCTGAAACAAAAAAGTACATCTAACCCTCTTAAACCCTAGTAACAAGCTGAAAAGTGTCACTTGTGATCCCAACATTTCAGCATTTGGACAGTACGTAAAAGCGACACATTACCTATGCTATAATTACGTAAAGTTATGTGACACTTTTTAAAGTGAACGAAAGCAATTTTCTCTTTTCAAAAATTTCTGACTTGACACATTTTGAAGCACATATTCTTGACGTATCATGTAGAATTTTTTAGCTAAAATTATATACAATCTTAGTAAAAGCCAATCAATTGTATGGTTTAATAAATAATTATTAGAAAAATTGTATTTTAATAATATCAATCAAATCAAACTGAAGATTATTTATTATTATTATTACTAGTGAACAGATTTTTTTTAAATTATAAACATTAGCACAATTTTTATAAAGTTGTACTTATTACATTCAAAAATTTCTATACCCTATCGCAAATTTGTTTTTTCTTCCTTCCTCCGACGTTATTTTACATATTTTTAAATATTTTCAAAGGTCAAGGGCGTTAATATCTATCTCTCACCTACAACACAACCTACTACTACCTCATTTTGTTAACGCCGTAATGCCTAAGTAAGGACTATACGTCAGAACCGGCTTGGCCAATCGGCGCAAAACCTTTTTTAACATATTTATGATGTCATTCCGGATCAGTTGAGAGGTGACCTTGACAAATGACATAGCCCACGTAGACGAAAGATGTCTGACGTCAGATATATATATATATATATATATATATATATATATATATATATATATAAGAATATAATATAAGAATATAATATAAGAACCTCCCCCCGGTAATATATTGGCAATTGTTTAATATGTATCAGCAGAATGACCACGCTGACGAGCCATCGTACTCGAGGTGTGGTAATTATATTAGATTAGTCCGCAATAGATAGATTTAACTAGAGATACACGATAGACGTGGTGATAGCAAGAGCAGACCCTGTCGGTCCGGCCCTACAGCTGTACTGTAGCAATAGTCAATAGAAGTGTTTAGTATTAGCGATTTTCCTTACTTATCAATCGGAGTAGGATCAATTCATCCAATATTAATTTATAATGTATATATTTTTAAAACACTAAGCCAAATTCGTCCTAGAGTCGGAGAATCGGGTTACTGATTAATTACGATTGTACTCAAACCCCTTGACGTAAAAAGCTGAACTTTGGCATACAGGTTGTTAGTAGGATGTAGAGTTTCGATAAGAAAAGATTTTTCAAAACTCAAATTTCAAGGGGGTGAAACCGCCCCTTAAATATTACATTTTTTATTTAAAAAACGGTTAGTTTTTTTGGAAAAATGATGAAACTTTATTTGATTATTTTACATATTTTAAAATTTATACAGGGTGTTTCTAAAAATCGGTTTACTCGTTAATCATGCTCAAACCGCTCGACGTAAAAAGCTTTTTCAAAAATTTCAAGGGGGTGAAACCACCCGTTACATACTACAATATTTTTTATTTAAAAAAGGGTCGGTTTTTTCGGAAAAATATTCCTTGTCATGTATCCGCAGACTAATTAAGCACCGAAAAATTAGCTTCAAGTACTAAGAGATACAAATGCCATGAAGGACAAATCAATACGAAAAGTATGTAATTCAAAATGCTAATAACATTCCAGAAATAATATCACCAACCTGGAATTGAATACGTATGTTCTACTGGTAGCAAAAAGGGCTTATCTAGTTCTCGCACTGGTGTAGGGATATATGTATCAATGGCTTGTAGCAGTTTCAGGATTGCGTCTTTGCCGATCTCAGGGTTTTTTCCTTCAAGAGCACAGAGAGCAGAACCAGCTATGATTGAGATATTATCACCATCAAAACCCATTTCTGCTAATAATTCT
>JAUTXW010001949.1:85000-115000 GCA_030620095.1 Kuschelorhynchus macadamiae
ACATGGTTAATAAAATATATACAGTCGAACTTTAATCCATCTTCCGTCGCGAAAACGTCGAAAAATCTTTCTTGAAATCATTTCCCAAGCTACGCTAATTTATTGTATCAGAGCTCACCGTACCAAACCAGAGGCAGCCGACCGCTTAATTTTACCACAGCACGCGGGACGTTCCCACTATAGAAGCGAAAATAGTCGAGTTCTACAAAAGAACAAATTGGGTCACGATATCATTCTACTACTGTCGCTTGATCATTCTACTACTGTCGCAGAAGCCAAGTTGTGAGCTTCGAGTTGGACACCAGAATAAGAACTAGGTAAAGATTTTTAGAAGTTATTTTAAATTAATAAATATATTAAATTTAAATAGATAAATTTATAGATATGAACTAGTAAAATTGTGGTACTCAAGATGGCGGAACAAAATGACGGCCAAATAAATTGTTTGTAATCGTAACAAAAATCCTCCTCTCAGGTTTTACATATCTTCACGTTTTAGCGTCCCTAGGTGCCAAAAATAAGTTTCAATTCCGCCAGTCCGTCTGCCGGTTTGTCTGTCTGTCTGTCAGCTCGCGGCATAGCTTAAAAACTTCTTATCAGATTGACTTCAAATTTTAGTCAAAAATTAAGGATCATATGGGGATAACCTGGTAATATCTTGGTAAAAATCTAATATGCTGGAGCAAGAGAGCGGCCTAATGAAATGTAAAAAAATATTACTAAAAAACTAATTATGAAATTTGCCTCAAATTTTGCATAAAAATCAAGTATTACATAGGAATAAACCGTTAACATTTTGGCATTTTACCGATTCAGCCTGAGTGTTATATTAATTTTGACAAATAAATATTGGTTGATATATTTTTTGAAGTTTAAATATTTAAAGGTGGAAACTTACCTGCTTGGCTAAACTTTTTATAATAGTAGAATTATGTATTGCATTATTTGACTGTTTTTCGTATAAACATTTTTGTATTTACATTTTTAATTGGTTCTGCGCACCGCTTGTTTAACTAAAATCAATCATCTCATTGCTTTATTTTTGTTTGCTTTTGCATGGTTTTAGTATTTTAGTAAACAAAATTTCCCAGCCGATACCCCGCTGCTCCGTAGCTTCTTTCGAGTAAAAGTTATTTAGGAACACTAGATTAAATTTAAGTAAGGCCCGTAACTATAGTATAATATTATTTTTATTTCAAGTAAATCGTATGGTGTAGTAAGAAATAGTTATTATACGTTAAATCTCGTCTCCTTATTTAACTAAACATAGAACGTTTTATCTTCCTCTGTCTAAAAGTAACCTAGAAGCATGGTAGGGTCCGTACCAATCCAGGGACTGGCGCCCGCTGGAAAGGTGAACCAATGTCAAAAGTGCGTCAAAAGTTAGTAAAACACCACTTTCCCGTAACGCACGTCGCAACAATCAATATTATTGCACACGAAACTCTTTAATTTGTAGAAATTATTATAAGAGAACGGCAGCATTTTCGGCTTTGGTCAATTAAGGAAATCTCTCCGAGCTCATTCAGTGTTCAGATCTCGTGGAATAACTGCAATTAGACAGGGTCTAATCTCAAGAACCATGGTTT
Organism: Kuschelorhynchus macadamiae; assembly: GCA_030620095.1. Taxonomy (NCBI): domain Eukaryota; kingdom Metazoa; phylum Arthropoda; class Insecta; order Coleoptera; family Curculionidae; genus Kuschelorhynchus; species Kuschelorhynchus macadamiae. Next base: position 86,590 of record JAUTXW010001949.1, read on the forward strand.
CTTGCTTATAGAAATTATTAACTGAGAATTAGGAACTTATCAAGTCTTGATGTTGTCTTACTATTCAGTAATATGCTGTACTCCCCTCTAGGAAAAAACATAAAAAAAAAAATAGGAAACCATTCAAACCCACACCAGTGTCAATCTTAATAGTTTTCTAGAGTTAACAAAACTTAATTTTGATACAATCTATTGCCTTTTTCAAGGTAGATACTCTATTATATATATATATATATATATATATATATATATATATATATATATATATATATATCTATATATATCTATATATATATATATATATATATATATATATATATATATATATCATAAATATATATATATATATATATATATATATATATATATATATATATATATATATATATATATATATATATATATATATATATATATATATATATATATATATATATATATATATATATATATATATATATATATATATATATATATATATATATATATATATATATATATATATATATATATATATATATATATATATATATATATATATATATATATATATATATATATATATATATATATATATATATATATATATATATATATATATATATATATATATATATATATATATATATATATATATATATATATATATATATATATATATATATATATATATATATATATATATATATATATATATATATATATATATATATATATATATATATATATATATATATATATATATATATATATATATATATATATATATATATATATATATATATATATATATATATATATATATATATATATATATATATATATATATATATATATATATATATATATATATATATATATATATATATATATATATATATATATATATATATATATATATATATATATATATATATATATATATATATATATATATATATATATATATATATATATATATATATATATATATATATATATATATATATCGCGCGCGCTATATATATATATATATATATATATATATATATATATATATATATATATATATATATATATATATATATATATATATATATATATATATATATATATATATATATATATATATATATATATATATATATATATATATATATATATATATATATATATATATATATCTATATATACCGGGTGTTCAGTTAAGGGCGTACACTATCTATATCTCAAGAACCCTTGACTGCAGCCAATTGGAAAAAAAAAATTCATGACTAAAATGGCAACGAGGAATCGTCTAAAAATATTTTTAACTTTGCAAATTGGCCGTAAGGGGGCGCAACTGTCAAAATGAAAATACAAATTTAAAATTTGAGCAAAATTACTAAATTAAGATATAAGTTTTATAACGTCATTGGAAAGCTGAGTCAATTTTCTATGAATTCGCTTTAAGCCAAATTTTCATTGGGTTAATAATAAGGGTGGGGGAAACAAATGTGTGTTGTCATATTTAAATCGCTATATCTTGTACACTTCTTAACCAATTTTAATGAACAAGGTGTCATATGAAAGATAATTTTTACATCTCTTAATGGACTTCTGCAGTGATATAAATTAGTTTTAAAAAAAGAAGTCAGATGGCGCTATCCAATGTGGTTAGAGTTTTCTTGAAATTTTTCTAAAATTTCAAATGGATCGGTATGCTTTACCTTATAAATTATAAAAGTGAATTATAAAATCTACATTTTGGCGAAAACCGCATATCGAAATCTTTATTCGTTTCGGAGTTGTTGCTAAATAACTGGTGATAAAAGAAGCAAAAACAAAAAAATCGAGTTTTATGAAGTTAGTATCTGACAAATAAATGATATTATGGAATTAATTAAAGCATGTTAAAGGTTTACTTAATAACCAGATTAAAAAATCTTAATTGAACTAATTGTAAGCAATGTCATACCATGAGGTATTGCGTTCTTATTTCTTATTTGCCTCCTTGTACTGTCACAGTAAGCCGTGAAAAACAACAGACACATTGCGCCTCGTTGTCATGGCAATAAAAGCAGTAACTGTCATTTTGGTTTGTTTATTGTCTTGTGAAAGAAAGTTTACTTCTTGTTTCCGTTACTAAAGTAAAAATGCCGTTTACAAATGAAGAGGCATTTGATATGTTAGGTGTGTATTTTGAGTGCTTTCGAAATGCAGCCAGAGCTTCAAGGGAGTATGCTTTGCAGTACCCTAATCGGACGCATCATTCCAGGCACGTGTTTACTCGTTTGGCAAGACGACTCAGAGAAACTGGCAGAGTTCAACAAACTTCGACTCAAATAAGGCATCGCAGAGTCAGAAATGAGACGAATATCATAAACGTTTTAGCTTATATCAATGTTGATCCACATGCTAGTATTCGCGAAATTTCTAGGGACTTGGGACTTTCAGTTGGCTCCATTCATAAAATTTTGATGGATTTTAACATGCATCCATATCATATTGTTTTGCACCAGGCTTTACTAGACTTGGATTTCGACAATCGCTTAAATTATTGTCATTGGCTTCTCAACATGATAAGGGAAGATCGCCGTTTTTTGGATAAAGTACTATGGACAGATGAAGCCTCATTTACCAGCAATGGTAGAGTAAACTTGCACAACATGCATTACTGGTGTGATAATAATCCTCATTGGATGCGTGAAGTCGACCATCAACATCGTTGGACAGTGAATGTATGGTGCGGAATTGTTGAAGGAAAGATTATCGGGCCTTTTATCTTTGATAGGACTCTAAATGGTGAATTATACCTTCAATTTTTAATTAATGAGCTGCCACAGTTATTAGAAAACGTGACCCTCGCGACAAGAAGAAATTTGTGGTTTCAACACGATGGATGTCCTGCCCATTTTTCAAACCAAGTGCGTCACTACCTTGACCAGCAGTTCCCTTTCCGGTGGATTGGAAGAGGAAGTTTATTTCTTTGGCCAGCCAGGTCACCGGACTTAACTTGTCTCGATTTTTATTTATGGGGAAGAATAAAAGATCTCGTTTACAAAACTCGACCAACAACGCGAGAAAATATGATCGAGAGAATTAGAACGGCTATAAACAGCATATCCGTGGCGGAAATTAAAACTGCTGTCTCGTCAACACAACAAAGGCTGTACCGCTGTATTCAGAATGATGGAAAACATTTTGAACATATCCCATAAATGCCTAATTTTTCTGAAAATTTTGTTCTTGTTCTTGTTACTCGTTACCTGTTTCTTCGTATTTTTGCCACGAAGGTTTTTCATACGTTACTCGTTATGTTATTCTGCTTTGTTATGGCCCGTTGGCCTTTAAACACGCTCCAAATTTTAATAGTCTGCTAAAGTTTGGACCAGTCCAAAGCCTGGATAAAGTGTGATGGAAGGCAAATAAAAATATTACTACTTACAATTAGTTCAATTAAGATTTTTTAATCTGGTTATTAAGTAAACCTTTAACATGCTTTAATTAATTCCATAATATCATTTATTTGTCAGATACTAACTTCATAAAACTCGATTTTTTTGTTTTTGCTTCTTTTATCACCAGTTATTTAGCAACAACTCCGAAACGAATAAAGATTTCGATATGCAGTTTTCGCCAAAATGTAGATTTTATAATTCACTTTTATAATTTATAAGGTAAAGCATACCGATCCATTTGAAATTTTAGAAAAATTTCAAGAAAACTCTAACCACATTGGATAGCGCCATCTGACTTCTTTTTTTAAAACTAATTTATATCACTGCAGAAGTCCATTAAGAGATGTAAAAATTATCTTTCATATGACACCTTGTTCATTAAAATTGGTTAAGAAGTGTACAAGATATAGCGATTTAAATATGACAACACACATTTGTTTCCCCCACCCTTATTATTAACCCAATGAAAATTTGGCTTAAAGCGAATTCATAGAAAATTGACTCAGCTTTCCAATGACGTTATAAAACTTATATCTTAATTTAGTAATTTTGCTCAAATTTTAAATTTGTATTTTCATTTTGACAGTTGCGCCCCCTTACGGCCAATTTGCAAAGTTAAAAATATTTTTGGACGATTCCTCGTTGCCATTTTAGTCATGAATTTTTTTTTTCCAATTGGCTGCAGTCAAGGGTTCTTGAGATATAGATAGGGTACGCCCTTAACTGAACACCCTATATATATATATATATATATATATATATATATATATATATATATATATATATATATATATATATATATATCTATATATATATATATATATATATATATATATATATATATATATATATATATATATATATATATATATATATATATATATATATATATATATATATATATATATATATATATATATATATATATATATATATATATATATATATATATATATATATATATATATATATATATATATATATATATATATATATATATATATATATATATATATATATATATATATATATATAATATATATATATATATATATATATATACTATATATATAGTATATATCATAAAAACACTAGAAATTATAGGTGAAGATATTTTACCTTATTTCCATTTCAACCAACTCAACCATTTCTTTATCAGCCATATCTACTTTGTTAATAAACACAACAATATGTTTCACACCAATCTGCTTCGCGAGAAGCAAATGCTCCCTAGTCTGTGGCATAACACCATCTGTAGCAGCGACTACAAGAATAGCACCATCCATCTGTGCTGCTCCTGTGATCATATTTTTAATATAATCTGCATGTCCTGGACAGTCAGTATGACCATAGTGTCTTTGTTCTGTTTGGTACTCTATATGGGCAACATTAATGGTAATACCTAAAAATCAATATTCAGATGACAGTATTATGGGTTTTAATTTATTTTAGAATAAATCTATTCAGTCCTTTACAATAAACGGTAGATTGAGCATAAGAGTACTTGATTATGATGTGTAAGGTGTATTACTTAAATTTCTGGGACGAACAAATCTATGAAAAAATAAAGTCACCCATTTAAATGCAGATCGGGAAATGCTTCATTTCATAGGTTATTAAAAATACAATTACCATTATAACTATTCCATATGTTTCTCGGTAAAAAATACTAAGTGGTACTGTGTAGGACGAAAACAATAGTCCGTAGTCTGAAATTATACCTAAACTAACTAAGGACCCAGAACTAATTAAGAATGTAACAGAAATACTATCCCGTATTCAAGACTTTAAATCGATACATTAAACCATTTAGAAGTTAAAAATAAGCTTTGACGTTTGAAAAGTTTTTTTTTATTGAAAACATTAAAAATTATATCTATCATTCAAAATCCCAAATCGATATCTTAAAAATATCTAACAGCTTTTGATCCACAATTATTAAAGAATTATAAACGATTTTCTATACTCTCCCTGTATAATATATAAGTTTTTGTGACTTTTGATCGAAATATTTTATTAATTACCTAGCCAGTATAACTCAAATTCCTATTTATTACTATCACACCACTTGTGTAAAATATATAAAAGCCTTAATGGCCCCTGATGATAACTATCAGTATAAGCATAAAAGCCCGCAATATTTTTAAACAGTGTCAAAATTAGCAACACTTTTTCATATCCCTACTAATTCTTGCATGAATGAAACTAAAACTGCTCCTAGGAAATAAACCAAATTGCTTTGCTGCCCGTATTATTATAAAATAGCATAAGAAACAGGAAACCATAAACATACTAAAACCAGCAGCACAATATATAGGTACCCCGTATCCAAAATAAAGAGAATAAACTGAATACCCCGTATACGGTAAATACATTTATTAAGATGTCATGTTTGACACGACTCATTTCTTATTTATGTATTATAATTGTGTTCATATAGTACTGAAAATGAGGCATCAAATACTTGATACAACTTTACAAAATTAGAGCAACATTTTATGAATGAATTAAAGGAATTCTACATTAAAAACATGTTTGCGATATGTCGAAAGTATCTTTCTGTTTTATTACTAGTAGTAGTGAGCAACAGTTTTTTTTTTCGTTTAAAAGAAGACTCTGAGTTATCTCCCACGGACTTTACATTTGTGAAGCGTACCATACAGAAACGTTTTATACATAATCTTAGGACTAAGAATTGAAGGGAATTTCATTTTTAATCTATTTATTCATTTTTAATTATCATGGGTGACACCTCGTGTTTCCAGGACGAACTTCCGAACTTAAAGTTTAGAGTAGGGACTTAAACTTCACCATTCACCGCTTTATTCGTTTCGTCCTGACTAATAAAATCAAAGAGGGGATTGGTCTAAGGGGTGGATCTAGTAATAGCTGAGCTAACTTGGTATTTTACGGGAAGTTTAAAAGTTAGTCTGTGTCAGAGTCTTGTTTCTTATAGTTGATCCTAAATTCTTCTTTTGTGGTGGTTTATGGGGCTTTACGTATACAGTGGGATATTAAAGTTGAGGGATTTTCAAAGATATTTTATTTTTATTCTAAGATTTATCTGGGGAGTAACTGGGTTTTCAAGAGTTAAATTTACGTTTTATTTAAAGATTTTTTTTGTTTTCTTTTCTTTTGTACTAAGGTTGGGGATTTTAAGATAATTCCCTCATTTTCTAGATTTAAATACTTTTTTTTGTTATTAGGTTTAAGTATTATTTTTGTACAGCATTTCACTTTCTTTATTTTCGTTAATAGATTTTTAAGCTGTTTTTAAAAACCAAATCTTTTATTTAAACCACCTGATAGCTCAATAAATATATATTCAAGAATATACCATCGTTGTTGCAGTTTGCTGTTGTTCGAGTTTATAAGGCCGCAGAATTGGTGAGATAAAATATTTTATCCAATCTGTACTAACAAATATATTTAATAAAATTGTAAATTATCATTTACGAAGAAGCCTACAGAATACCTTTGATTTTACTTATCATATATTAGTTAATTTCAGTATTGTGACAGGATTGCCCGCTACGTCTCAAATAAATAAATAAAATAAATAAATAATTTTAAATATAATAATCAACCGCTCGATAACCCTGCTACAATTTAATGGCGGCAGCTAAGCGAATAAAATGAAAGACTTGCAATTTTTTTTTTTTTGTTAGGTTCTTATCGTTGAGTAGTTTTTTATATTGCAAGTTGATCAGTTTTATAAAAGAACTCATGCATTTTATTATCTTGAGGTAGTTTAAATTAATTTTTGTTTTGAAAGAGCAGTAGGCTTATAAATAATATTGAATGATCCCTTGATTTGAAAGCTAGAGAAAATTACAGAGTTAGATAGATAGGGAATTTCAATCATTAAAGTCAAAGGTACCATTGGAAGTCGATCGAGGCCAATATCAGGAAGTTTTCAAGAAGCAGCAGCTATAACGGTAGTAACTAACAAGTTTATTTATTGTTGTGGTTATTTTTTTTTTTGATGACTTGTAATTTTTTGGAATTTCGGATCATAAAGAAATTTTGTTGTTATAATTTATATTTTTGAGAATTAGTAAATGCTTTGTCAAGGGTTTTAGTTAAAGAATTAAATATGGATGGTAAACACAGCAATAATAACTTTATTAGAACGTAGTTAGTTGATTAACTTGATTGACATGCACAGACTCCTTTCATGTTTGCAGTGCAATGAAACATGATCGTATTTTATATGAACTGTTGCGAATTTGTGGCGTATTGTTTAAGAGATGTTATAATTTGTTGCTAATTTTTTTTGTGCGGTTTTTATGAGAAAAAACAGATATTTTTGAGTTAAGATGCACGTACAAATGAGTATTGAATTTTGTAGGTATATATTTTTTAGTGTGAATTTAAATTACTTCGGAAAGTAAAGTGTATTAAAAGGGAAACAAAATTTTAGTTTAGTAATCTCTTAAACGGTAGGCTTTCTACATAATACATATTTTTTTTTAGGAACTTAGTTTATTTTGTGGGTGTATTAATATATTTTTTTTTTATATAAAATAGGATTTCTGCTGAAGTTGGAATGTAGCCGAATTTTTCTGTGTCAACGTATTTGTTTTATTTTGATTTGAGTTGTTTGGAAAAACATATTTTTTGTCTTTCAGGTTTTATAGGTGTTGAAGGAGGAGAGCCGAACTAAGATGATTTTTTTTTATTTCAGCAGAATATATTTTGTCCCCGTTTAGGTGTGAAGGTGACGTCATATTTTATTTTTTTTAATATGTGTAAGTTAGACATTTAATAATGTTGGTTAATTAAGTAATTAAGGGGATGGTAACATTTTCGCAACGGGTCTATATAATTGCACAATAATATACAAGTGTTTGTGAGCTTTATAGTTTTGTTTGAGAACCGATATTTAGCAGTAGGCTAAGAAAGAGAAAAGAAGATTTTCGGGTACCTCGTTATTTGATGGATGTTTTGTTTAGAGACAAAGAGTTTGGTCTAAAGAAGAAGATAAACACTTGTATATATTTCAGTACCTAATGTAATTTAGTTTAGGCAATTTTGGTGAAGAACTAAATACTGGGCAGATATTTTTCTCTTTTTAGATAAACTGCCGACATTTGGAAATAATTTGGTTTACGAGGACTATGCGGTGACGTTTATTAGAAATTAAAGCCATGAGCTATTGGTTATTTTAGACAACGTATGGTAAATTTGGGTAATTGGATACTATTTATTTTTTTTATATAGGGTTTGGCAGGTAATAACGTACAGGTTATTTTTATATTTGATAAAATACGTTGTTTTATTATGCTAATTTGACTTGCGACTTCTCGATAATTTATGAAGGTATAAAGATATAGGTATTGTTTTCTTGCGTTAATTGTTCGTGACCATGACGAAAGAGTTCACAAACTGGGCAAATAAATTGTTTAGGGGATAAAAAAGTGTTTTAACAGTATGAACGTGAATGTTTGAGATAAAAGAGTTGCTATATTAGAGTTCATATTTCTGAATGAAAAACGTATTCAGGGGATAAAGGGTTTTAACACGTGTGAACTGGAATGTGATTAAAGAAATACAGGAGATTAAAAGATGTATGTTATGCCGCTGTTTTAGGGGGAATGCAGGGAATAAAGGCATATTATGGGCTATTCTGACTATGATATAAATAGCAACTATATATAAAAGAGATTGCCCGCAAATTTAGTGTTGAAAGACGTATAATACCATGGTTAAATAAAAATCGACGTCTATGATTCAACGTGACAAACATTTTTTTTAGAAGAACAGTAAAATAATGATAAAGTGGAAGTCAGGGGATAAACATGAAATTAGCCATTTCTCACCAAGGAGAGTGAGGAGATAAAGTTTAAAAAAAATGATTTTCCGGTCTGGTATATATATTGATATATTGTATAAATGAATTTTATTTGGAAAATAAATAATATTATTATAAATGACGATTAGTGTCATAGTAAGAGATTCTCACTAGGTATAGGGATTACCGTGTGGACGAATCGTGGAAGCTTCCTAATGCTGTAGAATTGTGTGCCTGTAGGGAGACTTTTCCGATTAAGGTGATAGTTGAAATGTTTTTTTTTTCTGTTAGTTGTCAATAAATGTGTAATTTTGATAAAAAAAGGTGTATAAAGCGTAAGAATGACGCGTGTTAGCGATAATGCCTGTAGCTGAATGAAATGCGTTGGAAAAGTATACGAGCTATATTTGATTTAATCAATCGTAAACTGAGCATCAGTTGAACTGTAGCATAATGGCCAGTATCCGAACGTTAAACCGTTTGATTTTATTTTTTTTTGTTGTCTTTTGGGCTGCGACCTTGGTATTTCTACACATACTAGTCAGTGTGGACATATTATAGTCCTTAAGCCACGGAATCACTAACATTACAATTTTGCTTTTAAGAGCAGAGTGTAGGTAGTTTAGTTCGTATACTGTGTGTTGTACTTATGTTGCATTTGCATGTTAAATTGTGACGCCCCTTCCTAAGGTCTCAATTGCTAAAGATCATAGAGATTAACGTCCCGTTACCGTTCTTCCTACTCTGATTAAGGTTCTTGAAAAGCTTATCTACAACCAGATTGTAAACTTCTTTGAAAACTCAAAAATCATCCCTCTCTGTCAATCTGGATTTCGAACTAATCACACACATATATATATATATATATATATATATATATATATATATATATATATATATATATATATATATATATATATATATATATATATATATATATATATATATGTGTGTGTTTTCAATCCGGGTGTACATCCGTTCACTACTTTCGTTCTGAAAAGAACAGTTTTGCTGAAGTTTCGCCAAAATCACATTTGGCATTTTCGAAGCTTTCTTTCTCGCGTCCGAATAGAGACTGATCAGTCTAATTTTAGTTTAATAGCTAATGCTTAACTTGCTGTTCTAACTTGGAATATCAAAGATGCAGTTGCCAGTATGGCCATCCCAGGATACAACACAACAAACTGGATTCTGCTGAAAATAGCACATACATTTGTGTAGCGCGATCTACACTAGTGAGGAACTAATAGGAAAAGCACTGAGATTTGGAGTGGAAGATTGGACAATTCATTTATTTATTTATTTATTTCACTTTATGCCACATCATCTAAATAGATATGACGTCTCTGTAAAAATAAAAGATAACATAAGACATTTTTACAACAATATTAAAATTGGACTAACTAACAGAAAACAATTTCTGTTAGGCTTGCTGGTAGTTGGTTGTACATATTCCCACAAAAACAGTAAGGACTTTTTTGGAAAGTGCTAGCTCTATAGGGCGGTATATAAATGTTTGTGGAGTTTCTTGTACCATAATTATGTAGTTCTAGATGAAGAGAAAATCTGGTGAATTGTTTTTTAACGAATAATACCAAGTGTAAAATTAGAATACATGGAAGAGGGAGAATTTTATACTGTTTGAAGTAGGGTTTACATGAGTCTAATGGACTTAATGAGAAAATTTGTCTAATTATTCTTTTTTGTAATATAAAAATTCTGTTTAAATCTGTTGATTGGCCCCAGTAAATAATACCATAGCTTAGATGGTTATATACTAGTGCGTAATAGGTATTTAAAAGTAGTTTTATTTCTAGTGTTTTTTAGATTTCTTATTGCAAAGTAGGCAGTATTTAACTTACTTGCGACATGGTTCATGTAGTTGCACAAATTTTTCCAAAATTATATTGGCATTATTTTCCAATTTCTCGAAATTATTATCAGAAATTGCTATAGTGCAGTCATCGGCATAGAGAATTATTCTATTTTTTGATAGGGCCAGAGGCAATTTTTTCCAGATCATTAATAAAAAGCTTAAATAGTAGAGGTGAAATAATGCTTCCCTGAGGTACACCATAGTGTATATTATGTCCAGTAGAGATAACATCCCCAATCTTAACCTTTATCTTACGTTCCTCCAAATAAGTCATTCAAAACAGGTACTAGGTTTGTATCACTGCACGATGAAATTAGACGCTCTACATGTTCTGGCCTTAAAGGTAATCCCCTGAGGGCATTTTCTGGTCCGCAGAAGAATACAATGCAATCGTCTTTCTTTAGTTTTTGATTATACATAACACACTCCGATATCAATTCGTCGAACAGATGTCCTACACCAATGACAATTTAAATCAAAAATACCATTGGTGAACTTCCGAAATAGGGTTGAGCCACCTCTAGCCATTTGATTCCCAATATTTAACAATTGGCGCTTTCTCAGGGCAGGCCCAATTATTCACTTCTATTACCTGCCTAATGTCTGTTTGAGTTTCAGAGTCGCTACAAATAGGACCCTGGACATTCTGAAAATCGTGCATGGTCTGACGTTCTCGTGTTCCAAAGCTTTGATAGAGGTAATTAGGTTTTGTTTTAGATCCGTCAATTCAGAGATTCTTGCCTCAAGACCTCTTTTACTTTCGTTTAATTTGTCCGTCTGGAAAGTTAGTTTTGTCTCGTTTTTCCACGTTTCCTTTAACTCCTTTAACTGTGCTTCATTGCACTCACTTAATTTAGATAAATGTGAAGAAAACTGCTTCTCTCAGAAGCATTGTCCTCAAAAGCCCGACTGCTTCGACGCAATCTTTCGATGTGGCCATCCTTCTCATATATTTCTTTCCGTAACGCCTCAATCTCGTCTGAATAAGCACTTTCTTTGTCATCTCTTTCATTGAAAATTTTTGGCATTTTGAGGAACATAAAATAGTGTATCCACCGTTTTTTACCACGACAGTTAGCCGTTCCAAGCAGCTTGGGTGAAGCACTCTGAAGCAAACAACACAAATAAAATTTGAAAAGTCTTTGTTCTTACAACATTTAAACTGTTTATGCATTCTTGTCAGTAAAATAAAATAAGTAAGTAAAGTAAAATTGCAACGGTGGAGGAAAAAAACTGGATGAACATTTCATTGGTGCTCAATCTCCCATACCTATGGCATCAGATCCCAATCCTAAATCTTTATTTATAGAGCCAGTAACTGCTGGAATTACACAGTTTGATATGTCGCCTAAAGAATACAAAGTCAGTTGGCACGATGGTATTCCAATAAGAGCTCTAAAAACTGTAGCAGATGAGATCTCCAATCCCATCACAATGTTTAAAACGAAAGATCATAAAATCATTGAAAATTATAGACCTGTTTCTGTTTTGAGTGTTTCATTTCTTTACTTCTCAGAGATCTACAGAAAGAGCAGCTGTAGTACTGATGCATTCAATTCAATTCAATTCAAAAATCATTTATTGTGTACAAAATATAAAATAAAATTAAAAGCAGTTCACAAAAGGATAGGGTACACTTAAAACAAATTAAAATTAAATATGAGGGTGCTATGCAGAATCTCACGCTTCAGATTTCTCTTTAGAGAATCTTTAGATGTCTCTTTTGGGAACAAGCTCTAGATCTGATTGAAAACGTAGGGAGCTAAGTATGAGACGCTCGAACAAAATGCTACGGAACGACATGATTAAGGTGTAGTTGCCGGAGGTGTCTGATGTGTACATCACTTCTTCTCACCAGCTTATTAGACAGGTCTTAGTATTAACAATATTAACCACAAAGCAGGCAAAATGGATAAATCTCATTTCATTCAGTTTGAGCAGATTGGGTTGCCTATAAAAAGGAATGATGTGACGGAAACGTGGAACCTTAGTGATGAAACGAATGCAGTGGTTCTGCATTCTCTGTAATAAAAAATAAAATAAAAACTTTTTGAACAACCGGAAGTGGTTGCAAAATCCGGGTCGACCAAATTTTGTCAAAACCGGAACGTAAACAAACGTCGGCAAACGTGTTCACGAATTTTTGGAAAAATCAGAAAATCAAACCTAATTTTGAACTTAAGTGTACACAAAAATCATAATTTAGTTAGAATAAAATGCCTGCTCAATGTTGTAAATATAGTACCGCATGCTCCCTTAAAGAAAAATGTCAACGGATGGGGTGTTTGGATGCAAGGAAATTATTTGCAAAAACTTCTGCGCACTGTTTACAACTGAAATCCGAGCGATGCTGTTGACCAGCCGATCTCTGTTTGTATTTTGCCACTCCTGCAGAGAAGCAGTTAAACTTTTACCATTATATAAGGCCAAAATCCCAGAAATAGAAGAACGTATTGAACAAATCTCTTTAGAAATTCCAAATATTGTTAATATTAAAAGTGAGATTGTTGAAATGAGACAAGAGATAGAAAGTCTAAAAAGATCAAACCCTTTGGATAAAAGTTATGCTGATGTGGTTTCAAACTTAAACAAAGAGACCAAAGCAATAAAACGTGACCCTCAAGAAATCAATGAAGATCCAAAGATTATTTCTTCAAATAAAAACCAGTCAACTGGCATTGTTGAGCCCACTCTTCTGGAGATGCAGGAAAGAAGCTGAGAGAATCAAATGCATTAATTTTTGGTCCACTTCTATTCATTATATTTATTTATGACATCAAAAACATAATTCTCGATGACACCACTGAAAAGATATTGAACTTTGCCGATGATACAAGCATAACGATTTCTGGCAGATCTTGTGAGTGTATGGTGGATAGAGGTAGTCTCGTTGTAAACCGGACTAAAAATTATTTTAATGAAAACAAACTAATTTTAAATGACAACAAAACAGAATGTTTACTTTTCAGCATCGGCACAAAAGACATGCCAACACATTTAACCCTGGATGAGCAGGAGGTGGAACTTAGATCTACAACCAAGTTCTTGGGAATATATGTCAATTGTAATCTGAATTAGTCTAATCACATTGAATATTTATCCAAAAAAATGTCCTCTGTCTTGTATGCTTTCCGGATTTTGTCAAGAAATGTTGATACTGATGTGCTCATGACAGTTTATTATGCCAATTTTTATTCTTTGGCCAAGTATGGTATTGAATTTTGGGGAGGATGAACAGAAATCCGTACTATTTTTATCAGCCAAAAGCAAATGATTCGAATTTTATTTAGTATGTGCTATAGAGAGTCATGCCGAGGAGTATTTAGAGAGAACCAATTGCTGACTCTGCCAAGCATATATATTTACGAGTGTCTCAAATTTTTAATAAAAAATCCCTCAAGATTTACTCAGTTTTTAAAAAAGCACAGCCATACAACACGATGATTATAATTATCCAATAATAGAACTTCTTTCTATGAAAAGGGTTCAGTATATAGTGCAATTAAATTCTTTAATTATCTTCCCTATTATATAAAATCAATGATCTTTGTCTGGTTGAGCCCTAGCAAAACGACATTCTCCAAAATTAGTTTAAAACTGGCTTGTTCCTACTTTACAGTTCAAGAAGCTTCTTAAGGAGTTTGCCTCCAAAACTCTCAACCGAAGCAGAATTTTCTACTGGCAGGACATACTCATTGAGAAACCTCGCATCAACTGATTGGAAGGAACGATAGAACTTAGTGTTATTAGATTTAGGAGTATGAAATACATTAATATGTCTGAAGTTTAATTTAGTAAATTCTGACCTTCTAGAGAAAAGATCAAACAAATAAGGTGGTCGTTTGGTGCGCATTAAATTAAATAAAAAGTCGCGTCATATCTAAATTCAATTTTTGAGAATTGACTTAGTATTGTAATAGGGAGCGATATGTTCCTTTCTATTAATGTTGAATGCAAACCGGAGGCAGCAATTTTGGAGAATCTGAATTCTGCCCTTAAGAGTTTTACCTAAAAATGAGAAATAAACAATACAACAATAATCTAAATGACACAAAACAAAGCATTCACTGGGTTCCATTTTGTAGTACTGGGAAGAGAGAACTTAAATTTAAAATAAAGCAATACCAATCTTCTTTATCACATGAGTCTCAAAGATAATCTCATTGTCCAAAAACAGACCCAAGTTTCTTGCACTGCTAACAAATGGCAGGTTGACATTGTTTATAAGCAGGTTAGTTTTAGCATTGTCATTAGTTTTTCGGTTAGCTGCTGCACTACCTACACACATCACTACAGATTTGTTAGGGTTTATACAGAGACTGTTGGCGTTCGACCATTCAATTATCCGTGCCAGGTTGGAATTAAGTTGGGATATTGCAGTATCAGGCATTACAGGATCACAGGTAATATACAGTTGTGTGTCATCATATACCACCCACCAGGAGGGAACTATGATTTTTGTGATTCTTTCGAGAGACTGTTGTATTACTTAAGTCTATGTAATGTGCTTGTCTTTTTGTGTGGCGATTTTAACTATGATTTTAATACTAAAACAAAAGAAGACTTAAATATCTTATATATATATTTGGCTCATATGGTCTATCTCAAACATTTTTTAACTCCTCTAGACTTCATGGCAACTCTCACACCTTAATAGGCAACAACTTCACAAATGCCCCCGTATTTCAAACAAAAATTATGGATATCACCTTCTCCAACCATAGAGCTCAGTTTTTATATATTCACTAATAATGTGACAGCTCTCCACCTGCATTGCTTAAAAAAAGATCATTTCACAAGAAATGATATATGTTTTGATATGTCTTTTTCATATCTATCTAAACCAAAAAGAGCACCCCACAAAAACAACCCTTGGATTACTCCTACTTTAATCAAAGAAGGTATGATTTGAGAAATCTAAATAGACAGTGCCAAACTAGTAATAATCATATTCTGTTAGAAAGGTATAAAAATATACTAAAGATACACAAAAATAATATTACTCTAGTGAAAAAAACACTGGAATTCAGAAAAATTAAAATCAAGTAATAACATAACTAAATGTGCTTAGGAAATTATAAATTCTCATACGAAATTCAAATCTAAAAAAAAAAAAACATTACTACAAAACTAGTTCTCGATAATGTAGATGTGACTGGTGATAACACTATAGCTATCACATTTAATAATTTTTTTATTGACTCTGTAGATCCGCTTGTTGATAATGCCTTCTGATGCAAATTCCCATGTAATATTTTTAAGCCCCGTGTGTGAATATGAAATTCTAAAATTTTTAAAATTGGTGTCTAATGAAACATGCTGTGGAGTTTATGATGTGCCATGTAACCTGGTATATAAATGTGCATCAGAAATACTAACACCACTTACATATCTCATTAATCTCTCATTTGAACAGGGTTACTTTCCAGAAGGATTAAAATAGGCTGTGATTACCTATACACAAGAAGGGTGACACAGCTTGTATCAACAACTATAGGCCTATTGCCCTTCTGTCAGTTTTTTCAAAAATTTTCAAAAAGTCCTTTCGGAAAAAATTAATTACATTTTTGTCTTCATTTCAAATTTTATCATGTAGACAATTTGGCTTTACAACTGGGTGCTCTACTTTGACGTGGTACTATCAGTCTGCTTAAAACCACTTAATAATTTTAAGGACAAAATAAAATCTATAGAAATTTTCTGACTTTACAAAAGCATTTGATACTATTAATCATCAAATATTACTTAATAAACTTGAGCATTATGGAATAAGAGGTTTGGCATTTAGCTAGATCACATCTTACTTGCCAAACAGAACCCAGGCTGTCAAGCTAAGTTCTAACAATAGTGTGACAATCTCTGATTGGGCTAATGTTGCAACAGATGTGCCACAGGGCAGCATTCTAGGACCTATTCTTTTTTTAATCTTTATAAATGTCTTGCCCCTTTTTGTAAATAACAGTTACGTAACCCTATTCGCGGATGATACTTCTACAATAGTTGGTGCAATCGATTATGATTTGCTCTATCTTAGAGCCAATCAATGTGTGCATGATGTTTCCCTGTGGTGCGAAAGGAATGGCCTGTGTCTAAATGGCACTTAGACTAACACTATGATTTTTACACCTATTAGGGTTAATATACATAGATCTCTGTTGATAAGAGATAAACTTACTAACATCAAGCAAGTAGAGGCAGTACATTTTTTCGGCCAACACCTTTGTTGGAATAGTCACATGGAGTATGTATGCAAGCTTTCTTCAAAAAACTTGCAATACTTTACTAGTATTTCTTTATATGACAATTCCAAAACATGTAACCATGTCAAAGGAAATAAACAATTTGATTTGATTTCATTTCAATTTGCAAGATCCATCAAAACTGATGCAATGAAGATCTGACACAAACAAGGAGAATAGTATTGGTGCCAAAATACTGCCTTGAGGCACCCCCATGGATACAGGTTGGTCTTCAGAAACCATCCCATCTAACTTGACAGCCTGACTCCGATCCTCCAAGTACGCAGCAAACCACCTCATGGCTGGGCCAACAAAACCATAGTACTTGAGCTTGGCCAACAGCAATTTATGCTTAACCATGTCAAAGGCTTTACTCTAGTCAAGGAGAATTAGCAGTGTAGTTTGGTACTCAGCTCTGAATCCAGGTTGAGATGCAGGAATTATATGTTGTTTTTCCAGAAATGATGTAATTTGGCTACATTCAAGTCTCTCCAAGACTTTCATTAACACTGGAATTACACCTATAGGTCGCAAGTCTTTCAGTTCCTTTGCCACGGATATCTTAGGGAGACGAGTAATTATGGAGTGGTTCGATATCTCAGGTAGGACGCTCTTCTCAATGGAGTAGTTGAAAAGGTAAGTAATCACCTTCAGGTAATAACCAAAGCACATTCTCAACATTGTCTCATTTATGACGTCACTCCCATAAACTTCGGAAGACAAACCATAAAGTGCCCTATTCACTTTCTCCTCAGACACTAAATGAAGTGAGAATTTATGGTCAGAGTGGTTTTTATTTAGGAAAAAGTTTATGGTCTCATTTGGGACAGTATCGGCTCGAGATCCTGTAAAAAAGCTGTTGATTAACGTTTCTCCCATTTGCTTCAATCTGATGTTTCATGAATGCATTTTTTTCATTTCTAACGGCCATGGAGAGATAGTTTCTGAGATCTTTGTAATACCTTAGGTGAGAAGGTTCTTTAGTTTTACAGTAATTTATGTAGGCAAGCTTTTTTAAGGTGCTCATTTCCCTAATTGTAGCAGTGATAAAGTTTAGGTTTGTACTTAAGGGTGACTCTGGTGGTTTTTAATGGGGCTTGTATGTTAAAGAGTGCCAATATGGATTTATTCATTAACTTCGATGTAAGGAGAGCATTTCTTAGTAGAGTGTAATATTTGTATTTGATAATTTTATGTCTAGATAAATTATTGTATTTTGCTTTGTCAACAAGATTATTGTATCTTAGATAATACAGCTTATTTTTGACTTCAAAGCTAAACATCAGAGAACGTATATTGATAAGTACTAACCTTAGTAAACCAGTGTCTTTCTGCAATGGAGTAAATTTTTTGAAATGTTCTTTTGCTGAAACTCTGGTTACTTTTTAATGTTTTAAAACTTTATTTATTTGATTGCAGGCAGGTTTGCAGGCCTCTCCAAAAAAGAATATGATCTTATGTTATTTTCAGCTTGGTTTGAAGGAATAACAGATTCTTGACCACATTGAAGCACTGCCAGTCTTCTTTCTAAATCAGTTGTCAGAGGGTCAATAGGTGCATTCCGAAAAACCGTATTTTTAAATGAGGGATAAATATATTTAGAGCATATCCATTGTATAACTTCTGACTTTTCATAAAAGGAGAGATATTTGTTGAGAGTTTCGGAAAGACTGTCAAAGTCAATGAAAGGCACATTGGAGCAGGAAGTAAACACTGACAGCCATACTTCTTGGTTAAGTTCATAAGTTCTAGAGTTTAAAACTTCAGTGTTGAGGTGGTATAGAATTCCAACAATAATTAAGTTTGTCTTCATACTCCAAGATAGAAAGTCTTTCAGTGTTCCGGTGTCAAATCTGTGACTAAATCTAACATTGCTGCCATCCAGGAACAATATTATGAAGTCCGTCTTTGTGACATTTTTGCCATATTCATATGCCTCATAGTCAT
Source organism: Kuschelorhynchus macadamiae (assembly GCA_030620095.1). Lineage (NCBI taxonomy): Eukaryota > Metazoa > Arthropoda > Insecta > Coleoptera > Curculionidae > Kuschelorhynchus > Kuschelorhynchus macadamiae. The sequence continues at coordinate 105,865 of JAUTXW010001949.1, forward strand.
AGTCTTTGACAGTTCATATCATATGCATACCAAGTGAACTCTTTCAATAGACTTTTACATCTTCTTATATGTGAGCTACCAAGAAGCAAGATCTGGGGCTTTCTAGGATAGTTTGGCTATGGAGTTGTTTTTCCTATAGTAAAGTCATTAACAGGAGCCCTAATTCTTTTAGGTATTCTGGGAATCTGGTACAAATCTGGTCTATTATTAGCATCCTCTATGACATCCATGTGCTTTAAAATTAACATAGGACAATGTATATCATTGTTTTTTGGAGTAGAATGATCCAACTTAGGCTTACTTAAATTCATCTGGAAATGAACAGGTCTCTGACATATCTTCTTGATGATCTTATCTTCTTTCTATTGTGGTCATCAATTTTAGTTTGCTTTTTAGTTTTCCTCCCTGTTCTTTTCATCCAGTTCAATTTGAAGATCTCTGATCAGATTTTTAAGGGAGGCTACTTCATTATAATCGTTTCCAAGCATACAGTTGAACAGAAAATAGTGTTGTTGCTTATCTTGGTAGTTTTTCATTATTTCTAAACAACTAGGATGAAATAAATTGTGGCACTTTACACATATCCAATTCCTTTGATTTTTACTTGGCAGCATTTAAATATAGAACTCATTTTAAATTGTTCAGATTTATAGTGAGTCAAAGCTGAGACTTCCTACTCAATTCAGAAGTACATGGTCAGGGGTGTACAAAAGAAAAATAAAATAAAGAAAAAATATGATTTGTTAAAAAGAATGAAAACTTTAAAATCAACACTAAAACATTTTGAGGAATATTAAAATTAATGGTAAAAACGCCAGTTTGTCTCCGAATGACATCACGCGACAATTTACTTCAGATTATACTATTATTGTACAATTTTGGTTATGGAGTAATACTAATGTCCGCACTCAGGAATCTTTATGTTTATACTTTTGACAGACGTTTATTTTGATGCTTGTTTATGTTTATATTTACTGTCAGTACACTTGCACTCAAACAACTAATGTTTATATTTATATTATTGATGGGTCCACTTGCACCGATTTTGTTAAGGAATTTAGGCCTGTTTACCCGAAATTTTTTACAGAAAAAGTTTTTATTGAGATTTCGTTATCACTTGGTCAAAATGTGGATGGACCAAGGAGTTTACAAGCATTTTTTTAGGGGTTTCATCCAGGAAGTTTTTGAATCGAAATGAAGATTTAAGACTGGTATAAACTTTTTGGCATACCTCCGAAACGTGTTTCTCGAATTTGAGATTAGGGTCAATGATTAGGCCCAGATTTTTTTATACTCGCACAGCACTGAACTTCCTGTCCATCAATGTGTAGACCCAGGCCAGAACAATCTTTCAAGAAACGAGGTGAGCCAATTAATAACTGTTGTTGGTAGTTGGCATAACCAAGCTCATTCCTTTATTTTTAAAGTGATTAGAGTATTGGTAAATCAAGGCATCCTATGCTTTCTTGGATTGTACCTAATCTCAATAGGTGGTGCATGTCTATTAAAGGTCTTCAAAACACTATCTGTATAAAAAGTTAGCTTATTGTCAACACTATTCATTTTAAATATTATATTCCATATATTTTTGAAAGGTCAATTCTTAAAAATGACATATTTATATTTTTAAAATCACCAATAGTTTTAAAGCAAGGTCGCTGTTTTTGATATTGTTAGTTCACTGTACATGAAACCAAATTATGATCCGAGACACTGAAGCATGAGACATCCACATTCGACACCTTAACATCACAATTAGTAATTATTAGGTCAATGAGTAATTCACTAGAGCAAGAAACTCTGGTTGGTAATGAGATATGCTCCTTACAGGAGTGAGACATTAAGAGACTGTGAAAGTAACGTGACATATGAGTATCAGCTAACAAATTTACGTTGAGGTCACCCAAAAAAACAAAGTTATGAATATTGACACTCATCAGATACATTATTAAGTCAAATAAGTAAGAGAAATTTAGGGAACTCTTATCAGATTGTCTATAAGAAAACTACTATCGCAGATATATTTTTTTTAAACTTGCTATTAAGGTAATATCTCTATTGTAATAATTGGACATTGTCCATTAAGAAAATAAAACAAGACACACCATTAAGTACTATTTTAAGAATAACAGACCGAATTTCTCAATTACTTAAAAAAAGTTCACTAATAATATTGAACTTAATTACTTTAGCTATATAGAGACAAACTCCAACGCCTCTAGATGCTCTCTCATTGCGCACCACTGAGGAACCATCAATAGAAAGCTGGCTGTCAGGGACACCACCCAACAGCCAGGTCTCACTAACTTACCAATTTATTTATTTATTTATTGCCAACAATATCAATAATAATTGAACAAGCAATGTCACAATATCATTCACTATAATAATTGAACAAGCAATGTCACAATATAGCGAATAAACTAAAATTATTTTAGAAAGCACACAGTAATAATTAAAAGTTCAGAAAATGTAAAAGAATTATATAGTAATCAAACACAAAAAAACCTACACCTACAAACAGGTTCCAGTGAACATGTTAAAATACATTTAAAAATCAAACCCAAAAGAATAATTTTTCCTTATAAACATTACAAAAGCCAAAAAATCTGTGTAAAAGAATTCGAAAAAATCATCTCTGCCCCGCCCCCCAATATGCCACAACCATAGACATGGTGGTGGCATATTGGTCCCGATTTACAGGAAATGAAATTCTATTTTTCCTTATAAACATTACAAAAGCCACAAAGTACCAAGATGGTAAGGTTGGAATTCCTAATTCAGAAAAATGCCTTCTGCAGTATTCTCTAGGGCAAAGTTTCAGCATGCACCTAATAATGCGTTTTTGGGTTTTAAAAATATCTACAGAAAAGCGAGATGATCCCCAAAATATTAATCAGTAGTTAAGTATGGATTGCACATGGGCAAAGTAAAGAAGTCTAATACTGTCAACTAAAAACATTAATCTGGGTCTACGTATGAGACCGCAAGTGCTATTTAGCCTCGACTGAAGGTGACCAATATGGTGTTCCCAGCTCAAGAACCCAGGTGAACACCCAAAAATTTGATATAAGGAATAACTGGAATGGATTTATGATTGGTTCTTACATATAAGGATTGGTTATTTCCTCTGGTCTTACTAAAAGTCAAAAGTCCTGTTTTATCAGGATTCGGTCTGAGATGATTGGTCCCACATTAAGCCACCACCCACCCTGCCATATCCGAACAGTAAAGGTCAGTAAAGGCAGCGCCCGAGAAAATAACTAATGTGTCATCAGCTTACTGGCATACAATTGCCCCATCTAAAACACTTGGCAAATCATTTGCATACAACAGAAAAACTAGCGGTCCCAGTATGGAACCCTGGGGCACACCACAAAATTCTTGTAGAGGCAACAAGAGAAATCTTATTATGTGATAATACTGCTTCTCTTGGCCTATCTCAATACAATGGGGTAACTAATGATCACAATTCAATCCTGGATTTATGTTTTGCCAACTTTGAGCCTGATTCAATTATAAAATCTGATGGTTTGGTACGTTGTGATCCTTATCACCCAGCTTTAGAGTTACACATACCAGTGAATAAAACTAACTATCTAGAACCTATGAATTATTTTTCTTATAAGTTTAAAAACGCTAATTTCGATTTAATTAATGAATATTTTCTTTCGGTAGATTGGCAATCAATTATGTCAGAGGATCTAGATGTTACTCTCAATAAATTTTATTCTGTACTTTTCAACTGCTTTAATATGTTTGTACCCATGAAGGCACATCATTCTAGTGAGAAATTTCCTATTTGGTCTTCTTATGAATTGAAAAAACTAATCTATTAAAAGAAAATTGCTCACAAACAATTCAAACAGTCGAACAGTGAAGTTGATTACAAAGTATTTAATACACTTCGAAGGGAATGCAAAAACCTAACAAAGGAGTGCTACAATTTGTACATAAGTAATACTGAAAGTGCCATAAGCAGTAATGTAAAAATTTTCTGGAATTTCATTCATTCCCAGTCTAATCAGGGCACTACTCCTAAGGAAATGTTTCTAGCCACTGAAAAATCATCTAATGGTATTGACATAGCTAATCTATTTGGTAAATATTTTTCCTCTGTTTATAACCCCCAGAGAAATTGTAACGTCAGTACATTATTTTATCGATTTGAAAATGTTTCTAACATTGCTATACACCCAACTGATATTGAGAAAGCTTTAACACAAGTGGTCATCAACAAATCTGCAGGTCCTGATGGTGTTCCTAACTGAGTACTACAATTTTGTTCTAACACCTTATATCTCCCATTTTACATTTTCAAAAAATCCCTAACTTCCGGAGTTTTTCCAGAGACATGGAAGCTTTCTTATATTTGTCCGATTCACCAATCTGGCAGCAAAAATGACGTAACAAGATACAGACCATCAGCATTCTATCGGCAATCCCTAAATTGTTTGAACAATGAGTTGAAAAAATGCTGTCGAATATATTTCATCAGATTGTGATCAGTCAACAGCATGGGTTCACAGCCGGTAGGTCTGTTGACACGAATCTCTTTCTCTTTACAAATTTTATAAATTCATCATTTGAAAGCAGTGCAGAAACTCATGCAGTATATACTGACTTCAGTAAAGCCTTCGATAAGGTAAACCATAACATCCTTCTTTCAAAGCTCTCTAGTAATGGTGTTTCTGGATCTTTACTTTCATGGATGAAATCTTATTCTGGATCTTTACTTTCATGGATGAAATCTTACCTTACTAACAGAATGCAGCAAGTCAAGATTGATGGCTATCTATCTTCATGTTTCCATGCATCTTCCGGGGTACCTCAAAGGCTCTCACTAGGGTTCCCTTCTTTTTAGCTTATTTATCAACAATTTAGGATCCTTGCTCTCCTCAAGTTTTCTGCTTTTCGCTGATGACATGAAATTGTATCGTCGGGTGACGTCCACTCACGACATGATTATTCTACAATAATATTGTATATGATTGGTGTCAGCTTAATGACATGTCCCTCAACATTAACAAGTGTTGTTATATAAGATTCAGTAGACTCATCGATAAAGATCCTTTTCAGTATTACTTAAATAATGTCCCTTTATCTGAAGTTTCTGTTATAAAAGACCTTGGCATATATTTAGATACTGGGTTAATGTTTACTGAACATTTTGAAGTGGTCATCGGTAGGACTAATAAAATGTTGGGCTTTATTAAGAGAGCTACTAGAGACTTTACAAGTATATGCGCTATCAAAATTCTGTATACATCACTAGTCAGATCCGTTCTTGAGTCTTCATGCATAGTTTGGTCACCTTACTATCAGACCCACATCAATAGGCTCGAAAATGTGCAACATAAGTTTATAAAATTTCCAAGGTAAAAACTTTTCCAGAGTGGTGTGTATCTCAGTGATGACCAAGCTATGACTTACTTAGACTTAAATACTCTACTTCGTAGAAGGGAATACTTTGATGTCTGTTTTGCCTTCAATATCTTTAACTACCACATAAAAAGCTCAGAATGTCTTCAGTGTTTTTATTTACACATTCAAAATTACCGGACACAAAGTAAGTCTCTTCTGCACATTCCATATTGCCGAACTTGGTACTTATTATTTAGTCCAGTTAATAGAATATCTGCTAATGTCAATAAATTCTATGAAGGTCTTGACTTCTTTAATTTATCGCAAGAAAAATTAACGTCTCAAGCCAAACGAATTATCTTAGGTTAGGTTAGGTTAGGTCTGTAATCTCCCTATAAACTTCAAATGTATTTTTTTATGTAAATAAATAAATAAATAAATAAATAAAAAAATAAATATATTGTCCTCTAGAAAAATTTTGACACTGAGTTCAAAAGGGACACTTGTTTGTAATTTGTGGCCTGATCGGCATCATTCTTTTTATAGATGGGTACAACTTTGGCGATTTTAAGTTGTGGAAAAATTCCCAAACTGAAACAGTTATTTATAATGTAAGTAAGAGGAGAGGCAATCTTATTAGCTATATGTTTTAAAAGAAAAACTGTAAATTCATCAGTCCCTGCAGAATATTCATTCGGTAAATTCATAATAATTTTAAATACTTCTTCATAATAGACAGGATATAGGTTCAGGGACATTTATTGTAGTATTAGGATTGGGCGAAGTGAAATTAAACTGATCTTTAAAGATGTTTAAGATTTCTTGAGGTTCTTCAATTAATTGACCTTGTAACGTTTTAATTCTTTGACAGCTTCCACTTCTATTGGATTCTCTGTTAAATATCTGCCACATTGTCTTATTTTTGTTCGTTGCTAAATATGTATTTTTTTCTTCTTTGTATCGCTGTAGTATAACTTCATTTCTAGTTTGTCTATATTGAATATGTAAATCTTTAATATGGTTTGCAAAATTTCTTATCTCTGTGTTCACCCAACAAGGCCTAACTTTGACCCGACTGGATGACACAGGAAAAAATATGTCAAAATAGTAATGCAAGATATTTTTAAAACTAGCATACTGTTTAATTGTGAAATAATAGTTTTTAGACCAAAATGATTAGGGAAGGTGGAATATTACTGAAAACGTTATCTATTTGTGTATCTGATGCAGTACCCACTCTTGTAGTACTTGTACAATGAGCATTAAGGCAGTAATTAAACATTAACTCCATCATATTATTCTCAGACGCACCTGCTAAGGCAAAATTGATGTTAAAATCCCCACACACAATCATGTATTTTTCAGGACAATAGGCTTCATCTCATATATATATATATATATATATATATATATATATATATATATATATATATATATATATATATATATATATATATATATATATATATATATATATATATATATATATATATATATATATATATATATATATATATATATATATATATATATATATATATATATATATATTTCTTTAACCTTATGAAATATTTTTGTCGGTATTTTCTTGGGTATAGGTTAATATAAAACCAGTTCTATAATTTTACATCGACGTTTCGCTCACCATATTGAGCTTTCTCAAGATGAAAATTTATTTCTTTTGGTACCATTTGGATATGTTCCTGAGAGAATTTGCCATGCCATCTCCGTAAGCCTCTTCAATGTTTTTGAAAAAGGTTGTTGTTGATGTTTGCATCTTTAACCCTTGCAACTTTATAATTCGTTTTTTTCTTTAACCTTATGAAATATTTTTGTCGGTATTTTCTTGGGTATAGGTTAATATAAAACCAGTTCTATAATTTTACATCGACGTTTCGCTCACCATATTGAGCTTTCTCAAGATGAAAATTTATTTCTTTTGGTACCATTTGGATATGTTCCTGAGAGAATTTGCCATGCCATCTCCGTAAGCCTCTTCAATGTTTTTGAAAAAGGTTGTTGTTGATGTTTGCATCTTTAACCCTTGCAACTTTATAATTCGTTTTTTTCTTTAACCTTATGAAATATTTTTGTCGGTATTTTCTTGGGTATAGGTTAATATAAAACCAGTTCTATAATTTTACATCGACGTTTCGCTCACCATATTGAGCTTTCTCAAGATGAAAATTTATTTCTTTTGGTACCATTTGGATATGTTCCTGAGAGAATTTGCCATGCCATCTCCGTAAGCCTCTTCAATGTTTTTGAAAAAGGTTGTTGTTGATGTTTGCATCTTTAACCCTTGCAACTTTATAATTCGTTTTTTTCTTTAACCTTATGAAATATTTTTGTCGGTATTTTCTTGGGTATAGGTTAATATAAAACCAGTTCTATAATTTTACATCGACGTTTCGCTCACCATATTGAGCTTTCTCAAGATGAAAATTTATTTCTTTTGGTACCATTTGGATATGTTCCTGAGAGAATTTGCCATGCCATCTCCGTAAGCCTCTTCAATGTTTTTGAAAAAGGTTGTTGTTGATGTTTGCATCTTTAACCCTTGCAACTTTATAATTCGTTTCTTTCCTTTAACCTTATGAAATATTTTTGTCGGTATTTTCTTGGGAATAGGTTAATATAAAACCAGTTCTATAATTTTACATCGACGTTTCGCTCACCATATTGAGCTTTCTCAAGATGAAAATTTATTTCTTTTGGTACCATTTGGATATGTTCCTGAGAGAATTTGCCATGCCATCTCCGTAAGCCTCTTCAATGTTTTTGAAAAAGGTTGTTGTTGATGTTTGCATCTTTAACCCTTGCAACTTTATAATTCGTTTTTTTCTTTAACCTTATGAAATATTTTTGTCGGTATTTTCTTGGGTATAGGTTAATATAAAACCAGTTCTATAATTTTACATCGACGTTTCGCTCACCATATTGAGCTTTCTCAAGATGAAAATTTATTTCTTTTGGTACCATTTGGATATGTTCCTGAGAGAATTTGCCATGCCATCTCCGTAAGCCTCTTCAATGTTTTTGAAAAAGGTTGTTGTTGATGTTTGCATCTTTAACCCTTGCAACTTTATAATTCGTTTTTTTCTTTAACCTTATGAAATATTTTTGTCGGTATTTTCTTGGGTATAGGTTAATATAAAACCAGTTCTATAATTTTACATCGACGTTTCGCTCACCATATTGAGCTTTCTCAAGATGAAAATTTATTTCTTTTGGTACCATTTGGATATGTTCCTGAGAGAATTTGCCATGCCATCTCCGTAAGCCTCTTCAATGTTTTTGAAAAAGGTTGTTGTTGATGTTTGCATCTTTAACCCTTGCAACTTTATAATTCGTTTTTTTCTTTAACCTTATGAAATATTTTTGTCGGTATTTTCTTGGGTATAGGTTAATATAAAACCAGTTCTATAATTTTACATCGACGTTTCGCTCACCATATTGAGCTTTCTCAAGATGAAAATTTATTTCTTTTGGTACCATTTGGATATGTTCCTGAGAGAATTTGCCATGCCATCTCCGTAAGCCTCTTCAATGTTTTTGAAAAAGGTTGTTGTTGATGTTTGCATCTTTAACCCTTGCAACTTTATAATTCGTTTTTTTCTTTAACCTTATGAAATATTTTTGTCGGTATTTTCTTGGGTATAGGTTAATATAAAACCAGTTCTATAATTTTACATCGACGTTTCGCTCACCATATTGAGCTTTCTCAAGATGAAAATTTATTTCTTTTGGTACCATTTGGATATGTTCCTGA